>JAKCPB010001376.1:0-62830 GCA_021442155.1 Cymbidium sinense | reverse complement strand
TTTAGCTTCTAATAGGCATCGACCATCTCGAGGAGTCATGGGTGGGTATGGAGGGAGGTGAGTTGGCTCACTTGGTTGGTTGAAGGTGTGGAGGTGCTCAAAGGAGGAATCATGGGTGTCTATGGGTTTCAAATGCTAATGGTGAGGGTGAGGTGATTTCACCTCCCATGGGTCATGGTCGATCCAACCCCTTGGTGGTTGGGCGTGTTCTAGGTACTAGGTGGACCATTGGGAGTACCAAGTGGCCAAGGAATAAAATGACCACTTACATGGGTGATTTGTCTTATGTGATGCATTTTACCCAAGGGTAGAATGATCATTTGGCATTGGATTTGATTTGGTAGATTTGAAATGAGCCAAAAGTGGGTTAGCAAATTTCAGTCAATTGGAGTTTATTTGGTTAAGTTTGGCTCAATTTGACTCATTTAGTTCAAATTGGGTTAGGTTGGGTCAAGTTGACCAATTGGTCAAATTGGGTCAAACCAAGTGTTGGGTCAAGTTCATATGATCATTTAGGAAGTTTGGTTCAATTGGTTTGGTTTATTTTGACTTAGATTTGATTTTAGCTCATTTGAATTCATTTGGGTCAAATGGGTTAAATTTACCAATTTGACCAAGTTGGCCAAATTAGCTTGGGTTGGGTGTTGGTTTGGGTTTAGTTGACCAAATGAAGATGATTATAGGCTTTGGTTTCAATTAATTTGGATTTGGTTTTGATTTAGGCCAACTTGAACCTTTAGGTCAATCTGGGCTAAGTATGTCAATTGGGTTCAATTGGGTCCAATCTTAGCTTTGGTCAAGTTTAACAATCAATTTGGAATGAACTTGATCCATTGGTTGCAATCAATTTGGTTTATATTTTGATTTGACACAATTTGGTCTTTTAGGTCAATTTAGGTCTAATTGGTCAAGAGGGCCAATTGGGTTTGGTTTGACTCAATTGAAGGTCAAGTCATATTCAAATATTGATTTTGATTTGGTATGAATCATTAGTTTCAAGGGATTTAGCATAGGTTGCAATTTGGCTAGTTTGTGTTCATATGGGTTAAGGGGTTGACTTGGTCAAATGACCAAGTTGACTTGGTTTGACCAAATTTATGATAATTGATCAACTTAGGGTGATCAACAATCATGATGGGAGGTTTTGATGGGCTTGGTTCAATCCAATTTGGGTAGGATTAGAACTTGGCTAAAATAGGTCAAATTGGCCACTTTGGGTCAAGTGGACCAATTGGGTTTTAGTTGACTTGATTTTGGTTGAGTTTGATTTAATTGAATTTATATATGGATTTGGGATATATAAATTCAATTGCACTAGTTCAAATGGGTTTTGGTTTATTTGAACATTTCAAGTCAAAAGGGTTAATTATAGATTTCATTTATATTTGTGAATATGATTGAAGGTATTGATTCATGAAAAATCAATTGAATTTGGGTTTTGGAATGAAGGAATTTGGCTAAGTCCATGGAGTTGAGTCATGTGGCTTAAGTTTGGATTTTGATTTGGTTTGATTTAGTTTTGATGATTTAAATGTATATTTCATTTAAATTTGTGAAGATGATTTAAAATATGAATGATTTGTGAGAAAATCAATTGAGTTTGACTTGATTTGGATTAAGATTTGGCTAAGTCCATGGGATAGGTCATATGGCTTACGAAGGGTTTTGATTTAATTTGATTTAGTTTTGATCATTTAAATGTAGATTTGATTTTTTATATAGGAAGATGATTGAAGATATAAATTGATTATGAGAAAATTAATTGATTTTTGATTGATTTGGATTAAGATTTGGCTATTTCCATGGGATAGGTCATATATGGCTTAGGAAAGGTTTCAAGTTTGGATTTGATAATGGGCTTCAATCATTTGATTTTCAAATTTGGGTTTGAATTTGATGTTTGAATTGAACTTGTGGTTTGGTTTGAGAAGGTGAACATGGATTGGATTTGGGTTGTAGGGTAGGTTGATTATCCTAATCCCTAAGGCATAACCTAATCTTATGGTTAACCCTTTTAAGTCTTTAGGCTTAGGTTAAGTGTTTACCAATTATTAGAAGTGTGGGAAGTCTTAGTGTCTAGAAAACTCCTAAGTCTAAGATGGGAAGATTGAATCCGCACTCAGAAGTGAGGTCAGGCCTTAGGCTCCATAGTGTTGCCCTTGGAGATAGATGATTGGAAGACCGAAGCCAAGTTTCACATTATAGACTCGAATACATCTTTCAATGCTTTACTTGGGAGACCATGGATACATGAGAACAACATAGTTCCATCCTCTCTACATCAGTGTATAAAGTTTGTGAGAGGTGGGATCATCTTATGTCAAAGGAGATCTCAAGCTATTTACGTTCATGATGTCAACATATATGAGGATTTACTACCTCCCTCAAAATCAATAAGTCTATTCTCATAAACTTGGCCAAAGTTTAAAAATAAAACAAAAATAGAAAAAATAAAAATAAAAAGAAAACATAGAAAAAAAGAAAAGAAAAGAAAAGAAAAGAAAATGAAAAAGAAAATAAAAGGCGAGAAAAGAGACTTGAAGGAGGAAGTGGAGCTTGACATTAGATTCTAACCACTGTTCATTACTCCATTCAAACATATGGGTAGGAACAACCCTCCACAGGAGAGGAAGAGGCAGTTAGGGGTCTAGAAAACCTCCTTGTTACCAGAAGATATGTCCTAGCTACCGAGTACACACGCTATCCATATAGACCTAGAATCTAGTTCATAGGATGAGTCTTATATGGTTAGCACACCAGCCAGCTCTTCTCAATAGTAGATTCCTGTGGAGGTGACACTTGAGCCAGATAGTGATGAAGACCAGGCACCAAAGCAAAGCATAAGTGTATCCAAGTATATATGTGAAATAATTAGGCATCAATTGGGAACCTTAGCTCTAACCTCACTTTCCCCTCAAAAGGCTGAGGGTTTGGTAGTTAAGGAAGCCCCTAAATTATCCATAAGTGTGAAGACACAAAGGTTCTTTCCTAGAGCATCATCCTCAAGTCAAGAAGTTAATGTAGAACTTGAGAATGATTAATATAAAGATTTAATAGAATTACTTTTTGGTTGGTACTTTCCTTGTGTTCATAATTTAGCAAAGAAAGGGTTAATTCCACATACATGGTCAAAACATGGTCAAACTACTTCAAAGAATATGGAAGAACAAATGCAAAAGCTCTCAATCAAGACTAAGATTCCATATAGTGGGTCGATGATGATGGCGATTCTCTAAGTCATCACCAATCATTAGAATATAGGTTCTTTTCAAATCATATTAACTCATATGAGGCTGCTTAGAAACTTTAGATGATCGGATGATTTTGAAGTCAAAGATGCCTAGAGTTTGAAGAAGAGAAGTCAACAATCGACGAGCTCAAGGAAATCAACTTAGAACAAGAAGATCCGCTTCGACATGTATCAGTTTTTTGTTGAATGAAATTGAAACCAATGACTTAGTTAGGCTATTAATTGAGTTTAAGGATTGCTTTCCATGGAGTTATGAAAAGATGCTTGGATTGGCTTTTGACGTAGTGGTCCATTAACTAGCAATATAGCCTACTGCTAACCATATCTAGCAAGCTCATAGATGCATGTGATTAGACATAAAATAATAGGTCATTTTAAAGTCAAGAAATTGATCGATACTCATCATCAGGAAGAAAAATACACCTAGTTAGTGTCATCCTAGTTAAGAAAAGAATGGTCAAATTCACATATGCAAATAAAGATTTAAATAAGACATGTCAAAGATGAATTCCACTACCAATCCAGGCGATGGTGGACATTGCTCATCTCATGCGGTCTTCTCTCTTTCATGGATGGCTCATGGATATAACCAAATAAAGATGGCCCAAAATGAAAACACTACTTTTAAAACCGATCAATCTATTTATATAAGGTCATGCCTTTGCCTTAAAAATGCTTGTGCTAAGCAGCTATGACTTGAATCTTCAACAAACTAATTAATCAGCAAGTTGAGTGCTATGTCGATGATGTCATGCTCAAAAGTAGAGAAAAGGAAGACCATCTCTTTAACTTGAGAGTAGTTTTCAAATATTTAAGATAATTTAACCTCAAAATGAATCCCGTGAAGTGTGCATTCGGAGTAGCTTCATGAAAATTCCTTAGTTTTGTTGTCTGACACTAGGGAATCGAAATCAATTTGGAGAAGATCAAGGTGATATTAAAAATACCACCCCTAAAAGTTTAACTCAGATCATTCCAAGGGTGGTTGGCATATCTAAGACACTTTATATCCAACCTATCGGGAAGATGTCAGCCATTCTCAACACTTGTCAAAATGGATGCCAAGTTCAAGTGGGATGACAAGTGTGAGTATGCCTTTGAAGACATCAAGTATTACCATGTGCCAATTCTAGCAGCCCTTATCTTAGGCAAGCCACTCATACTTTACACTACTTCATTAGATGACTCCCTTGGTACTTTGTTGGCCCAAGCTAATGACGAAGGAAAGGAAAACACACCCTACTACTTACCATCGTCATAATCCGAGGCTAATTATCCACCTATTGAGAAGTATGCCTAGATTTAATCTTTGCATCCAAAAGTTACTGACACTACATGCTTCCTCATAAGGTGAACTTAATCTATAGGATCAATCCACTACAATATCTCATGATGTGGCTGACGCTATCTGGACAGTTGGCATGATGGTCCATGATCCTCTCATAGTTTGATAAGCACTAGCAGATTTCCTAACAGCACACCCACTTCCTGTTGACTCTTTGCTTAGTGATGATCTCCTTGATGAATAAATCATGAACTTAGGGGATACTAGCATTCACCATTGGGAGATGTACTTTGATGGTGCGGCTTCCTCTCAAAGAGGAGAAGAACCATAATCTACTATTCCAAGAAAGGCAGAGATAAGAATCGTTCTCGTAACTCCGGACTACGATGTGATGAGATTCTCATATCATCTGTCTAATCCTTGAACCAATAATCAAACTGGGTATGATGCTCTGATTGTCAGTCTAGAGTTAGTTGTTACTCTTAGCATTCATAACATCAACATCTTTGGGGATTCTCAACTAGTTATCAACAAAATTGGTCTATAAGATTATAAAGCCTCCATCACTATAAGTACACTATGGAGTTGTTGGCCCAAATCCCAAAGGTTACCATTTATAAGATTCCTCGAGGAGAGAATGTCATAGCTGTGCTTTAGCTTTCCAAAAGTTAGCATGGAGGATGAGTCCGATCAAGGTCCAAAAAGACAAGTCTTATTACTTATTTATATTGAACTCATCAAAAGTACTCTCTTGAAGGGAGGTTGCCATTGCTAAGAAGAATGAGGAGTTAGATTGGAGGCAACCATTCATGGATTACCTAAATAAAGAAAACTACCTCAAGAGAAGTCCCTGCCCATCGGATGAAGTAGAGAACTTTCCTATGCTCTTGTGGATGGTGTCTTGTACCGGATCTTTTGATCATATGTGGTTACATTTGTTTAGAGCATGAAGCGTAAGATCATGACCAAGGTACACTGATGTGGAGCCACCATTCAATTTGAAGATGAAAGCCAAGATCAAGATAGGATACTTGGTCATCAATGATCAAAGAATAGATTTACTGATAACAATGCCACCAATGTCAAATACGGTGTGGTCCTACACCAACCACAACATTCTACATCCTACATTGGTCAGGCCATTCAGTGTTGGGGTACCAACATAGTTTGATTGATCCTCCTTCTTCCAAGGGTCATCAGTTCATCTTAGCTACAACTAATTTTCCAAATGGGCGAAGGTGATTCCTCTTAGAGAGGTCATAGCTTAGCAATGCTGCTACATGTACTCCAATTTTTTAGGAACCATATCTATAGGTTGGTGCCTGAATTATATCTCATAATTATGGCATTCGGAGAGATCATAACTTTTTTAGACACATAGATTGGAGATATTCTACCATCAACTATCGAAAGATAAACAGCTTAGTAGAAGCCTTTAACAAAACTCTCATCCAAATACTGAAGAAGACACTCGACAACAACAAGCAACAGTAGCATTAGCAGTTAGTTGAAGCCTTGTAGGGTCTACCACACCACATATAGAACTCTAACTCAATCTACTACTTTTTTCTTAGTGTATGGATTCAAATCCATTCTACCATTAGAAGTCCAACTCCCATCACTAATGATAGTTGCGGGTAGCATGATCACAACATAGAAAAATGCCAAGTTGTGGTTAGAAGAGCTAAAAAGTTTGGAGGGGAGACGCCTGAGGGCATGCCAAAACCTCTAGTTGTATAAAGCTAAAATGATTCAAGATCACAACAAGTTGGTACATCCTAGAGATTTTTTTAAGTAGGAGGCTTACTTTAGTTCTAAGGAGACCAATTATTGTTCGTCATAAGATGGGAGGCAAGTTTGAATCCACTTGGGAAGGCCCTTTTTTCATAGAGAAGACCTACCATGGAGAATCTTATCAGCATATTAAACATAAGGAAGAGTGCCCAATGCTTCTAATCAACGGGCTCTACTAAAAAAATATTATAAATCATATTTGAAAGTAATTATCATCAATGAAAATTCCATTTTGAATTCAATTTCTTCATTGTTGAAAGTATTCTTGTTTGTGAATCTGTCATGATGTGTTTAGGGTAGGTGTAAGAAAGTGTGGCATCTTATCGACACAACACACAAAGTACACACAAACATATAAAATAAACACATATCTTTTATTTCGGGCTACTTTGAGTTGAGATAATGAACAGCACTCACTCAATAACTGCTCTAGGTGGGCTACCCTACTAGTGTGTCACCCCAGTGGTTTTCTTGCTTTGGAGGATGTAAGTACTATGCTTTCCTTCTTACTTGGCCATTACACACCAATGAGCACCTTGTTAGTTTGGTAGGCCTTATTGCATGGCCAATAAACTACCTCATGTTGGCTTCATTTAAGAGGATGTGAGTCTACTACACTTTCTTCTTGGATTAACCTCGTGCACTGACTGGGTCAAGTATATTTGAGGTTTAGGATAAGTACCCTAGCGGCTCCTTCCCTCCTAACTATTTCAAGTCTGGGTCAAGTCCTTCCTCAAGGCTCCCTGCTTAGTAGTCACTCTAGGTCAGATAACATCTATCTCACCAATGATAGACTATCCTGATGATCAGTTTTGCTTAAAAAGTAGTAAGCCTACACTCTTTCTTTCCAGATTGATCGTTACAGGGCACCTTAGATTAGTTAGTTCTCACTATGTTGATGGATACACCACTCATACTGATGGATACACCTTAGGTTGATTGGTTCTCTTACCTTAGGATACACCACTCATGGTAGATGTAAGTCTGCTATGCTTTCTCTTTTAGTTGGCCACCATACACCTATAGGCTTTCTTTTTCAGGGATCAAGAAAAAGCCTCTAGTAGCATCTCCCATGTGGGCACTATATTTTGATCACATCCTTTGAGACCCTATTTAGACACTATCCGAGTTACTATCAGTTATAGTTCCCTTTTTAGTAACCACCCTATGGTTGGAGAATCCATTTGTGGATGTGTAGATTCTCCCTTGGTCTAATAAATCTGAGATAGGTCAAGGCCAATATATCCCTTTCTTAGTGTGGTCCCTCACACACTAACAAGATCCACATAAACATATAAATAAAATATATATTCACTTATGGATTAGGAGGACACCCCTAGCTGTACCTTTTCCCGAGCAGGCATCCTATCTTTAGGGAACTGTTAGCAAAACTCCCTATAGTAATCACTTCACTACTCTTGAGTTGATATAAGTCCTCAGCGGCATTCACTTAGTAGTTACCCCTAAGTTGGTTTCGATTTATTATGCTACCAACAAGTCACCCCAGCAGTTGTTCCCTACTTTAGAAGATGTAAGTTAGCTATGCTTTCTTCTTAGCACAACCATTGCACATCGAAATGCAACCCCTTAGGTTGGCTAGTTCTACCCCCACGACCAGTAGACTATCCCATTGGATTTATAAATCTTAGATAGTATAAGTCTGATATAGCCTCTTCTCAGTGGGTCCAATGAACACCGACATGGTCCATAAACTAAATCTATCAAATTTGATCGAGCTCACATCCCTAGTAGATATGCCCTCAATTCAAAATCAAACTAAACCAAACAAACCATATCAAATCTCATGAAATAAGATAAAATTAATCGACTACTTTTGAGTTGACATAAGTCCCCCGTGATATTCAATAGTCACCCTAGGTCATGTTTGATTTGTTGTGCATCCAATAGGACACCCCAATAGTTGTTCCTCACTTTGGAAGATGTAAGTCCGGTATGCCTTCTTCCTTACATAGTTGTTACTGCGAAAGACAACCCCAGGTTGGCTAGCTCTACCCCACAGCCAGTAGACTATCCCTTTGGATTTGTAAACTTGAGGTAGGTTAAGGGTGATATAACCACTTCTCAGTGGGTCCATCACACCCAAGGTCCATACATTAACTTCAGTTAAATTAAACCCCAATCTAATTTTCCCCGGTGGAGTTAAATCACACCCTTCTCCCAATGGAGCCCCAAATCATATATAAACAAAAAGCAAATAAATCAAATTCAAAACTAACCTCCAGAGCCAAATTAAACCAACTCTCCTAGTAGAGTCTAAATTAAAGAAATCCAACCAAACTCTTATCCCCAGTGGATACATCCCCAATCAAATCTATGAAATCAAACTCAAATCCTAATCCCCTACATATAAGCTAAACCTACTTCCTTAGTTGAAGGTTCATAAACCCGATCCCTAGTAGACTTGAGCCCATATCTCTAGCAAATATGCCTCCACATCAATTAAAATAAAACAAATTAAATTTGATTTGATCTTAATCCCTAGTCGATCTTCTTTCCACAAATTATATAATCAAATCAAATTCAAACCTTATCCCAAGTAGATTCTCTTCTTTTATGCCTTCAACATAGACTGCTCAGATGTCATGTCCAATACATGTGTGATCCCCTAACAGATCTCCCTCCATGTCTTCGACATGGAATTCTCATCAAATCTTATTTCTTCGCTTATACACACCTTTAATACCTCAACCAAGCTAACAATGTATTTGTTCAAATTACATCATCTTGACATTGTAATCACATTTTATGATTTTTGATGGTTCAAGCTAAAACTAACTATACAATATCATGCTAAACATATTATAGTGTGAATTAACACACTATATTATATTATAATATATGATGTTATATTATAATTTGCTATAATATAATATATTGTCTAACATTACACCACATTAGCATCACTTAAAAGGAACAAATAACAAAATTTTTCCAAAATATGAATAATGCTCATTTTGGATGTAAAATTATTATTTTTCTACTAGAAATGGTACAAAATAGCATAATTTTGGTGTTGCTTCTTAGTGTGTGTGCCATGAATTTGGCCAAATTCTTCCATCTCAACCTTCAAATTAACATTTTTGTGAGTTTTGACCCAATGTATTATAACAAAAGTAAAACATACTAAAATGTACAATAACATTTAGTAACACATCACCACATTTATATATATGTGAAGTTATATTATATGTACATTATATTTTAATATGCTTTCATATAATATATTATCTTACATTACACCTTAAAATGAATCACTTTAAGCAAAAAATTTATAAAATTTGGTTGAAAAATGAACATTTATTTTGGATACAATATTCCATTCTTTTGATTAAGTGACACACCATAGCACACCCCCAATGATGTTCCCTAAAGCTTACCTTAAATTTGGCCAACTCGCATCATCTGAGCCTACAAATTAGTATTTTTATGAGTTATACCACTACAAACTCTACTACATCACACTATAACAAACTAAAATATGCTAAAAACCAAGTAGTAATACACAATAGTATGCTATAATGCATGATGCTACACTCTGTTATGGCATCATATATTATAATACACTATAACATATTATATTATATTATATTGTATATCCCATCACAAGGGATTACTTAAGATAAAAATTCATAAAATTAGTCTAAATAATAAAAACTATATATTTTAATCATATCACTTACATATTTTAAATTGAAACAATATATTATGATGTCATGCTCTATTATGAATTTGGAAAAAATTCCACCATTTTATAAATCAATAGTTCTATAAATAATTCTAGTGTAGGCTCGATTGTATGATTATAAAATACTAAAAGAATTTAAAATGCATAGAACAATATATTATGATATATGATGCTATACTATGCTATAACATATAATATTTATTTTGAACATAAAATCTTAGTTTTTAGACTACAATTGGCGTAGCACACCTTTACTACAACCTAATTCCACTTCAAATTTAATAAATTTCATCATCGATTTATTAAATCAATATTTTTATGATTTATATTAAAATAGACTATATGGCACAATACCATAATATACTAAAACATTTTAAAATATCTTATAACATCTAAAAACACATCACTACATGCCAAATATATAATGCTACATTATACTATAATATATGGTATTATAATATGATTTAGGGTTAGGGTTTAGGGTATTAAAATCTCTAATGGTCAAGGGAAAGTCTCTTGAAGACATTTTCTTTAGCTACCATAGCTATGTTAGGATGAGGTCATTCTTTAGATCTACTCCAAATGACATCTTTATTCAAGGTTTAGGGTTTAGGGTTTACAATTAGTTTAAGGTTTAGGGTTTAGGGTTGTATGCTTTAGGGTTTAGGGTTTTAGGGTTTAGGGTTTAGGGTTTAGGGTTTAGGGTTTAAGGTTTAGGATTTAATGTTTAGGGTTTAGGGTTTAGGGTCTAGGGTTTAGGTTTTAGGTTTAGGGTTTAAGTTTTAATTTAGGGTTTAGGGCTTAAGGTTTTTTTTAATAGAGAACAAATTCAGATTCAACATTTCTTCTTTTCAAGTTCATCAACCAAGTAGCACCTCAAGTATTCTAAGACATAAGTGATGACATAGATAAAAAATGAGCTCCCATAGAAAATGAAAACCAAGATAAGTAGAATTCATCTATAAAGACACAATTCCATAAGCAGTTGATCGTATCAGCTATTCTTCAATTTCTCCAGTTCCCATCAGAACCACCCCCGCCTCTCGAGTAGCGGGATCCACCATCATATCCTCGATCTCTCCCTCCACCACCACCACGGATGTAACCTCCATTGCTCCTCCTGCCTCCATAACCACCACTGCTATGACCACCTCCATATCCACCCTCCATCCCACACCATGCGATAATCATCGCCTCCACCTTCCTCCACCAAGATTTAGCCTAGTTGAGGGTGATGTTCCATCAAGGTTTTATTCTTAGGGTTTATGGTTTAAGTTTTAGTGTTTAAGTTTTTTTAGGGTTTAGGGTTTAAGGTTTTAGGGTTTAGGGTTTAGGGTTTTAGGGTTTTAGGGTTTAGGGTTTAAGGTATAGGGTTTAGGGTTTAGGGTTTAGGGTTTAGGGTTTAGGATTTAGGGTTTAGAATTTAAGGTTTTATGGTTTAAGGTTTAGGGTTTAGAGTTGTAGGTTTACGGTTTAGGGTTTAGGATTTAGGTTTTAGGATTTTCTTAAAATTAAGTAAACCAGTAGGTTTAGGTTTATTTAGTTTATTTTTTATTTATTTGAGTTTATTTTATTTTTTATTTTTATTTAGTTTAGTTTATTTATTTTAGGTTTATTTATTTTAGTTTAGGTTTTTAGGTTTAGTTTATTTATTAGTTGGGTTTTATTTTTATTTTACTTTTTGGGTTTAGGTTTTATTTTTTATTTTTAGGTTTAGGTTTAGGTTTTTAGTTTATTTTTATAGGTTTAGGTTTAGGTTTTTTTTATTTAGGTTTATTTTTTAGGTTTATTTTTTAGTTTAATTTATTTTAGTTTAGGTTTAGGTTTATTTTATATTATTTTAATTTTATTTTAGGTTTAATTTAGTTTAGGGTTTAGGTTTTATTTTTTATTTTTTAGGTTTAGGTTTTTATTTAGTTTTTATTTTATTTTATTTTAGATTTATTTTATTTTTTATTTTTATTTTATTTAGGTTTTTTATTTTTTAGTTTAGTTTAGGTTTTATTTATTTTATTTTAGTTTATTTATATTTGTTATTTTATGTTATTTTTAGGTTTAGGTTTAGATTTTAGTTTATGTTTTTAGAGTTTAGGGTTTAGGGTTTTGGGGTTTATGGTTTATGGTTAGGGTTTAGGGTTTAGTGTTTAGGGTTTAGGGTTTAGTGTTGAGGCTTTAGGGTTTAGAGTTTGAGGGTTTAATGTTTAGGGTTTAGGCTTTAGGGTTTAGGGTTTAGGATTTTTAGGGTTTAGGGTTTAGGGTTTAGGGTTAGTTTAATGTTTAGGGTTTTGGGTTTTAGGGTTTAAGATTTAGGTTTAATAGTTTAGGGTTTAGTTGGGTTAGGTTTAGAGTTTAGTCATAGGTTTAGGTTAGGTTAATGGTTAGTTTAGGTTTAGGGTTTAGGGTTTTATGTTTAGGGTTTTAATTTAGGGTTTTAAGGTTTAGTTTAGGTTTAAGTTTTTAGTTTAGGGTTTAGTTAGGGTTTAGGTTTAGGTTTAGGTTTATTTAGTTTTAAAATAATTAAGTAAACTGATAGGTTTTGGTTTATTTAGTTTATTTATTTTATTTGATTTATTTTTTATTTTTATTTAAGTTTATTTTTTATTTAGTTTAGTTTATTTATTTTAGGTTTAATTATTTTAGTTTAAGTTTTATTTTAGTTTATTTTTTAGGTTTAGGTTTAGGTTTATGTTTATTTTTTAGTTTAGTTTTATTTTTATTTTATTTTTTAGGTTTAGGTTTTATTTGTTATTTTTGGTTTAGGTTTAATTTTTTTAGGTTTAGGTTTTAGGTTTTTATTTTAGGTTTATTTTTAGGTTTTATTTTTTAGTTTGGGTTTAAGTTTATTTTTAGTTTATTTTATTTTATTTAGTTTATGGTTTAGTTTTAGTTTATTTTAGGTTTAGGTATAGGTTGTTTATTTTAGTTTAGGTTTAGGTTTATTTTATATTATTTATTTTAGGTTTTTTTTTTTAGTTTAGGGTTTAGGTTTTTTATTTTAGGTTTATTTTTAGGTTTATTTTATTTTATTTTTTATTTTATTTTAGTTAATTTAAGTTTTTTATTTTTTGGTTTATTTTATTTTTTAATTTAGTTTAGGTTTTAATTTATTTTATTTTAGCTTAGTTTTATTTTTTATTTTTTATTTTATTTTTACATTTAGGTTTAGGTTTAGGTTTAGGTTTAGGTTTAGGTTTTTTATTTTATTTTATTTAGGTTTAGGTTTTTTCATTTATTTTATTTTTAAGTTTATTTAGGTTTAGGGTTTAGGTTTAGGGTTTAGGGTTTAGGGTTGTAGGTTTTAGGGTTTAGGGTTTAGGGTTTATGGTTTAGGGTTTTAGTGTTTAGGGTTTAAAGTTTAGGGTTTAGGGATTAAGGTTTAGGGTTTAGGGTTCTAAGGTTTAGGGTTTAGGGCTAGGATTTTTTTAGTATAGGTTTATTTATTTAGTTTTTATATTTTCATTTATTTGTGTTTATTTTTTTTTTATTTAGGTTTTTTTTTATTTTTTATTTAGTTTATTTATTTTAGGTTTATTTATTTTAGTTTAGGTTTTTTCTTTTAATTTATTTTTAGGTTTAGGATTAGCTTTAAATTTATTTTATTTTTATTTTATTTTTTAGGTTTAGGTTTTATTTTTTATTTTAGGTTTAGGTTTATTTTTTGGTTTAGGTTTCGATTTATTTTTAATTTATTTTATTTTATTTAGGGTTTAGGTTTAGGTTTAGTTTATTTTAAGTTTAGGGTTAGGTTTTATTTATTTTAGTTTAGGTTTAGGTTTATTTTATTTTATTTTAGGTTTAGGTTTTTTTAGTAGGGTTTAGGTTTATCTTTTATTTAATTTTTTATTTTTAAGTTTATTTTTTTTAGGTTTAGGGTTTTATTTAGTTTTTATTTTGTTTTATTTTAGGTTTATTTTATTTTTATTTGAGGTTTAGTTTTTATTTTATTTAGGTATTTTAGTTTTTAGTTTAGTTTAAGTTTTTATATCTTTTATTTTAGTTTTGTTTTAATTTTATTTTATTTTTTTTAGGTCGGTTTAGGTTTAGGTTTAGGTTTTTTTATTTTATTTATTTATTATATTTTTATTTAGGTTTATTTATTTATTTTATTTTTTAGGTTTATTTAGTTTATGGTTAGGTTTTTAGGTTTTAGGTATTTAGGGTTTTAGGGTTTTATTTAGGGTTTAGGGTTTAGGTTTAGGTTTAGGTTTAGGGTTTATTTTTTTTTTTAATTTAAGGTTTAGGTTTATTTAGTTTATTTTTTTTATTTATTTTAGTTTATTTTATTTTATTTTTATTTAGGCTTATTTTATTTTATTTAGTTAGTTTATTTTAGGTTTATTTATTTTAGTTTATTTTTTTAGGTTTAGTTTAGGTTTAGGTTTACTTTTTTAGTTTAGTTTTATTTTATTTTATATTTTAGGTTTAGTCTTATTTCTTAATTTTAGGTTTAGGTTTTTTTATTTTTTAGGTTTATTTATTTTTATTTTAGGTTTATTTTTAGGTATTATTTTTTTAGTTTATGTTTATTTTTTATTTATTTTATTTTATTTAGGGTTTACATTTAGGTTTAGGTTTAGTTTATCAAATTTAGGTTTATTTATTTTAGTTTAGGATTAGGTTTATTTTATTTTGTTTATTATTTAGGTTTAGGGCTTAGGATTAGGGTTAGTTTAGGGTTTAGGGTTTTGGTTTAGGATTTTAGTTTAGGGTTTAGGTTTAGGGTTTAGGGTTTTAGTTTAGTTTAGGTTTGGGTTTAGGTTTAGAGTTTAGGTTAGGTTTTAGGGTTTAGGTTTGGGTTTAGGGTTTAGGTTTAGTTAGGGTTGGTTTAGGGTTTAAGTTTAGGGTTTTTTATCAGTAGGTTTAGGGTTAGTTTAGCATTTTTAGGTTTAGTTTAGGGTTTAGGGTTTTGGTTTAAGGTTTAGGGTTTAGGTTTTAGTTTAGGTTTTTTTAAATTGTAAAGTAGGTTTAGGTTGATTTAGTTTAATTTTATTTATTTTATTTGATTTAATTTTATTTTATTTAGGTTTAATTTTTATTTTATTTAGTTTAGTTTATTTATTTGAGGTTTATTTATTTTAGTTTAGGTTTTTTTATTTTAGTTTATTTTTTTAGAGGTTTAGGTTTATGTTTATTTTTTAGTTTAGTTTACTTTTATTTTATTTTAGGTTTAAGTTTTATTTTTTATTTTTAAGTTTAGATTTAGGTTTTTATTTATTTTTTTTAGGTTTTAGGTTTTATTTTAGGTTTATTTTAGGTTTATTTTTTTAGTTTAGGCTTAGGTTTATTTTTAGTTTATTTTATTTTATTTAGTTTATGGTTTAAGTTTAGTTTAGTTTAGGTTTAGGTTTAGTTTTTATTTATTTTAGTTTAGTCTATTTTAGTTTAGGTTTAGGTTTATTTTATATTATTTATTTTATGATTTTTTTAATTTATTGTTTAGGTTTTATTTATTATTAATTTTTAGATTTTATTTTTAAGTTTATTTTTTTGGTTTAGGTTTTTATTTCATTTTTATTTTATTTTAGTTAATTTAAGATTTTTATTTTTAGGTTTATTTTATTTTTTAGTTTTTATTTTTTATTTTATTTTATTTTATTTTATTTAGGTTTAGGTTTTGTTATTTATTTTATTTTTAGGTTTTATTTAGTTTAGGTTTAGGCTTTTAGGTGTTTAGGGTTTAGGGTTTAGGGTTTAGAGTTGTAGGTTTTAGGGTTTTGGGTTTAGGGTTTAGGGTTTAGGTTTTTGGGGTTTAGGGTTTTAAAGTTTTGGGTTTAGGGTTTAGGGTTAGGGTTTTCTTATTTATATTATTTATTTATTTTTTAAAATTAGTAAAATAGTAGGCTTAGGTTTATTTAGTTTATTTTTCATTTATTTTTTTATTTTTATTTTATTTTTTTTATTTAGTTTATTTTATTTTTTAATTATTTTAGTTTATTTATTTTAGGTTTAATTATTTTTTTTTAGGTTTTTTAATTTAGTTTAGGTTTAGGTTTAGCTTTAAGTTTATATTTAGTTTTGTTTTATTTTACTTTATTTTTTATATGTTTAGGTTTATGTTTTATTTTTAGGTTTAGGTTTAGGTTTGATTTTAGGTTTATTTTAGGTTTTTTATTTTTTTAATTTGGTTTAAGTTTATTTTAGTTTATTTTATTTTATTTAGGGTTTAGGTTTAGTTTAGGGTTAATTTATTTTAAGCTTAGGTTTAGGTTTACTTATTTTAGTTTAGGTTTAGGTTTTTTTTTTTTAGTTTAGGGTTTAGGTTTTACATTTATTTATTTATTTATTTTTAGGTTTATTTTTTTTGGGTTAGGGTTTTATTTAGTTTTTTATTTTATTTTATTTTAGGTTTATTTATTTTATTTTTGGTTTAGCTTTATTTTATTTAGGTATTTTATTTTTTAGTTTAGTTTAGATTTTATATATTTTATTTAGTTTAGTTTTTTTTATTTTATTTATTTATTTATTTTATGTTTAGGTTTATTTATTTATTTTTTATGTTTAGTTTATTTAGTTTAGGTTTAGGTTTATTTTAGTTTAGGTTTGGGTTTATTTTTTTATTTATTTTAGGTTTATTTTAGTTTATTTTTTTATTTTAGGTTTTATTTAGTTTTTTATTTTATTTTAGTTTGGTTTATTTTATTATTTTATTTTAGGTTTATCTTTGATTTTATTTAGGTGTTTTATTTTTAGTTTAGTTTAGGATTTTTTATATATTTTATTTAGTTTGGTTTTTTATTTTATGTTATTTTATTTATTTTATTTATGTTTAGGTTTATTTATTTATTTTATTTATGTTTAGGTTTATTATTTATTTTATTTTAGGTTTTATTAAGAGATTTAGGTTTTAGGTTTAGGGTTTAGGGTTTAGGGTTTAGGGTTTAGGGTTTATAGTTTAGGTTTAGGGTTCAGGGTTTAGGGTTTAGGGTTTATAGGGTTTAGGTTTAGAGTTTAGTGTTTTGGTTTTAGGTTAGGGTTTTTTAGGGTTTAGGTTTAGGGTTTTTTTAATTTTTAATTTTTTTAAATTAAATTAACTAGTTTTGGTTTATTTTTTATTTATTTTAGTTTATTTTATTTTTTATTTTATTTAGGCTTTTTTTATTTTATTTAGTTTAGTTTATTTATTTTAGTTTATTTATTTTATTTTTTTTAGGTTTATGTTTAGGTTTAGGTTTATTTTTTTAGTTTAGTTTTATTTATTTTATATTTTAGGTTAAATTTTATTTTTAATTTAGGTTTATGTTTAGGTTTTATTTTATTTTTTTTTAAGGTTTTAGGTTTTATTTTAGGTTTATTTTGGTATTATTTTTAGTTTAGGTTAAGGTTTATTTTTAGTTTATTTTATTTTATTTAGGTTAGGTTTTGGTTTAGTTTAGTTTATTTTATTTTAGTTTATGTTTTATTTATTTTAGTTTAGGATTAGGTTTATTTAGATTTTATTTTATTTTATTTTATTTTAGTTTAGTTTATATTTTATTTGGGTTTTTTATTTTAGTTTATTTTATTTTATTATTTTAAGTTTAGGTTTTTATTTATTTTATTTTAGTTTAGTTTTAAATTTTTATTTTATTTTATTTTTAAGTTTAGGTTTAGGTTAGATTTTAGTTTAGATTTTTATTTTATTTTATTTATTTAGGTTTAAGTTTTTTTTATTTAATTTATTTTTAGACTTTATTTAGTTTAGCTTTTGGTTTTTAGGTTTTTAGGGTTGAGGGTTTAGGGTTTTTTAGGGTTTAGGTTTAGGTTTAGGTTTAGGTTTAGGTTATTTATTTAGTGGTTTAGTTTATGATTTAGGTTTTTTCTTTTTTAGGTTTAGGTTTTTAGGTTTAGGTTTTAGGTTTAGTTTAAGTTTAGGTTTTAGGGTTTAGGTTTAGGTTTTAGGTTTGTTGGTTTAGTTTAGGTTAGTTTGGGTTTATTTTATTTTAGTTTAGTTTATTTTAGGGTTTATTAGGTTTAATATTTTAAATAATTAAGTAAACTAGTAGGTTTAGGTTTATTTAGTTCATTTATTATATTTTAGTTATTTTATTTTATTTTTTATTTAGGTTTATTTTTTATTTTAATTTAGTTTCATTTATTTATTTTAGGTTTATTTTTTTTAGTTTTGGTGTTTTATTTTAGTTCATTTTTTAGGTTTAAGTTTAGGTTTATTTTTATATTTTAGTTTAGTTTTATTTTTATTTAATTTTTTAGGTTTAGGTTTACATTTTTATTTTATTTTTTAGGTTTAGGTTTTAAGTTTTTATTTTAGGTTTATTTTCAGGTTTTATTTATTAGTTTAGGTTTAGGTTTATTTTTAATTTGTTTTATTTTATTTAGTTTAGGGTTTAGGTTTATGTTTTATTTATTTTAGTTTAGGTTTAGGTTTATTTTATTTTATTTATTTTAGGTTTTCTTTTAGTTTAGGGTTTATGTTTTATTATTATTTATTATTTTAGGTTTATTTTTTTAGGTTTAGATTTTATTTAGTTTTATTTTATTTTAGGTTTATTTTATTTTTTTATTTTGTTTAGTTTTTTATTTTATTTGCTTTTATTTAGGTTTATTTTATTTTTTTAGTTAGTTTAGGTTTTTTTATTTATTTTATTTTATTTATTTTTTATTTTTTATTTTATAATATTTTTATGTTTAGATTAAGTTTTAGGTTTAGGTTTTAGTTCAGGTTTTTATTTTATTTTATTTTTATATTTTATTTAGTTTAGGTTTTGGTTTTTATAGTTTTTAGGGTTTATGGTTTATGGTTTTGGGTTTAGGGTTTATGGTTTAGAGTTTGGGGTTTAGGTTTTAGGGTTAAGGGTTATAGGTTTTAGGGTTTAGGGTTTAGGGTTGTTGGTTTAGGATTTAGGGTTTAGGGTTTATTTTTGGGTTTAGGGTTTAGGGTTTAGGGTTTAGGATTTAGTGTTTAGGGTTTAGGGTTTAGGGTTTAGGGTTTTGGGTTAGTTTAGGGTTTAGGGTTAGGTTTTTTTGTTTTGGGTTTTAGAGTTTAGGTTTATTTTAGTGTTTTGGGTTTTTAGGGTGTATTTTTAAAATTAAGTAAAATTTTAGTTTATGTTTATTTTTTTATTTTTTACAGTTTATATTATTTTTTATTTATATTTAGTTTAGTTTATTTATTTTAGTTTAGTTTTTTATTTTATTTTATATTTTAGGTTTAGGTTTATTTTCTAGTTGAGTTTTATTTTAGTTTTTAATTTTTAATTTTCGGTTTAGGTTTTTTATTTTATTTTAGGTTTAGGTTTTATGTTATTTTAGGTTAATTTTAGGTTTATTTATTAGTTTTGGTTTAGGTTTATTTTTTAGTTATTTTTTTTTGGATTAGTTTTAAGTTTAGTTTATTTTAGGTTTAGGTTAGGTTTATTTATTAGTTTAGGTTTAGATTTATTTTAATTTATTTATATTTATTTAGTTTAGGTTTATTTTAGTTTATTTAGGTTTAGGTTTAGGTTTTATTATTTTAGTTTAGTTTATTTTAGTTTAGTTTAGGTTTATTTTATTTTATTTATTTTAGGTTTAGTTTTTTTTAGTTTAGGTATTTATTTTTTATTTATTTTTGATTTATTTTTTTGGTTTAGGTTTTATTTAATTTTTATTTAATTTTTTATTTTAGGTTTATTTTATTTTTATTTTATTTAGTTTTATTTTATTTAGTTTTTTATTTTTTTGAGGTTTATTTTATTTTTTATTTAGTTTAGTTAGGTTTTATTTATTTTATTTTATTTTAGTTTTAATTTTATATTTATTTTATTTTAGGATTAGGTTTTAATTTAAGTTTTTATTTTATTTTATTTTTTATAATATTTATGTTTTGGTATTTTAATTTATTTTATTTTTTTGGTTTTATTTAGTGAAGGTTTAGGTTTTTAAGTTTTTTTTTTAATTTAGGTTTAGGTATAGGTTGTATTTATTTTAGTTTAGTTTATTTTAGTTTAGGTTTTGGCTTAGTTTTTTTTTAGTTTAGGGTTTAGGATTTATTTTTTTATTTATTTTTATGTTTTTGTTTCTTTTTTTAGGTTTAGTTTTATTTAGTTTTTTATTTTATTTATTTAGTTTATTTTTTTATTTTAGGTTTAGTTTTATTTTATTTAGGTTTTATTCTTAGGTTTATTTTATTTTTTTTAGTTTAGTTTAGGTTTTTTATTTATTTTTTATTTTATTTTTATTTTTTATTTTTTATTTTATTTTATTTTTAGGTTTAGGGTTATTTTTTTGGTTTGGGTTTTTATTTTATTTTATTTAGGTTTAGGTTTTCTTTTTTTTTTAGGTTATATTTTGTTTATGTTTAGGTTTTTAGGTTTTAGTGTTTAGGGCTTAGGGTTTAGGGTTTAGGGTTTTAGGGTTTATTGGGGTTTAGGTTTAGTGTTTAGTTAGGGTTTTAAAACAAAAATTAAGTAGAGGTTTATTTTAATTTATTTTATATATTAATTTATTTTTTTTATTTATTTTTTATTTTATTTGTTTGGTTTATTTATTTTAAGTTTATTTATTTTAGTTTAAGTTTTTATTTTAATTTATTTTTTTAGGTTTAGGTTTAGGTTTTTTTTATTTTTTTAGTTTAGTTTTATTTTTTATTTTATTTTTTGGTTTAGGTTTATTTTTCTTTTTTAGGTTTAGGTTTAGGTTTTATTTTATTTTTAGGTTTAGGTTTTAGGTTTTATTTTCAATTTAATTTTAGGTTTTATTTTTTTTAGTTTAGGTTTATTTTTTTTATTTTTTTATTTTATTTTATTAGGTTTAAGTTTAGTTTATTTTAGGTTTATTTTAGATTTTTTTTTAGTTATTTTAGTTTAGTTTATTTTTTTAGGTTTATGTTTATTTTGTTATTTATTTTAGGTTTAGGTTTTTTAGTTTAGGTTTAGGTTTTATTATTTTTATTTATTTTAGGTTTATTTTTAGGTTTAGGTTTTATTTAATTTTTTATTTTAGGTTTATTTATTTATTAGTTTAGTTATGTTTTTATTTATTTTATTTTTATTTATTTTATTTAGTTTAGTTTATGTTTTATTTTATTTTATTATTTTATTATATTTAGGTTTAGGTTTTATTTATTTATTATTTTAGTTTTATTTAGTTTAGGTTTAGGTTTTTTTTTTAGGTTTTTTAGGTTTATTTAGTTTAGGGTTTATTTTATTTTTTATTTTATTTATTATTTATTATTTTTTTTATTTTTTTTATTTTTTTTGTTTTTTTTATTTTTATTTTTATTTTTATTTTTTATTTTTTGGTTTGGGGTTTAGGGTTTAAGGTTTAAGGTTTAGGGTTGTAGGTTTTAGTTTAGGGTTTAGGTTTATTTTTTATTTAGGTTTAGGATTTAGGTTTATTAGGGATATTTAGGGTTTAGGGTTTTAGGTTTAGTGTTTAGGGTTTAAGTTAGGTTTAGGGTTTTTTTAATTTTTAATTTTTAATTTATTTTTAAATTTTTAAACTTGTAGGTTTAGGTTTATTTAGTTTATTTTTGAATTTTATTTAGGTTTATTTTTATGTTTATTTAGTTTAGTTTAGTTTATTTTTTACGTTTAGGTTTAGGTTTAGATTTAGGGTTATTTTTTATTTTAGTTTTATTTTCATTTTATTTTTTTTATTTAGGCTTATTTTTATTTTTATTTAGTTTAGTTTATTTATTTATTTATGGTTTATTTATTTTGGTTTATTTTTAAGGTTTAGGTTTAAGTTTAAGTTTATTTTTTAGTTTAGTTTTATTTTTATTTTATCTTTTAGTTTAGTTTAATTTAGTTTAGGTTTAAGTTTATTTTATTTTTATTTTAGGTTTAGATTTTTTTAGTTTAGGGTTTCGGTGTTATTATTTGTTTACTTTTAGGTATTTTTTTGGTTTAGGTTTTTATTTAATTCTTATTTTATTTTATTTTTGGTTTATTTTATTTTTTATCTTAGGTTTAGTTTTTATTTTATTTAGAATTTTTATTTTTTAAAGTTTAGTTTAGGTTTTTATTTATATAATTTTAGTTTTTATTTTTTATTTTATTTTTATTTTAGTTTAGGTTAAGGTTTATTTTTATTTTTATTTTATTTTATTTTATTTTGGTTTAGGTTTACATTTTAGCTTTTTTTAGGTTTAGTTTAGGTTTAGGTTTTATTTTAGGTTTATTTTTTAGGTTTTATTTTTTTAGTTTATTTTATTTTATTTAGTTTAGGGTTTAGGTTTAGGTTTAGTTAAATTTATTTTTAGTTTAGTTTAGTTTAGGTTTAGGTTTATTTATTTTTTATTTTAGGTTTAGGTTTATTTTTAATTTAGGTTTTGGGTTTTATTTTTATTTATTTTTTTAGGTTTATTTTTTTAGGTTTAGGTTTTTATTTAGTTTTTATTTTATTAGGAGTTTTATTCTTAGGTTTAATTTATTATTTTAGTTTAGTTTAGGTTTTATTTATTTTTTTATTTTAGTTTATTTTATTATTTTATTTTATTTTGTAGGTTTAGGTTTAGATTTTTTATTTATTTATAGGTTTAGGTTTGTTTAGATATGCATAATCAAAACCTAGATAAGTAGAGGTCTCTAGTATAGTTCCATCATTTTTCTTATTCTCCGTTCTCTGAACCACCCCCATTAGTAGATCCAACATCATATAAGATCTCTTTTAGCCACCACATTTAACCTCCACGCTCTTTCCTCCATAACCACCACACTCTACCACCAACTCATATCCACCATTAGCTATCCCTACCATTGTGATAATCGTTTATTTAGCCTCAGGTCTAAGAGCAGTTGAGGGTGATGTTTACCTTCAAGGCTCACGATTCTTAAGGTTTATGTTTAGGTTTAGGATTAGTTTAGGTTTTAGGGTTTAGGGTTTGGGGTTTAAGGTTTAGGGTTCTATGTTTTAAAGTTTAGGGTTTAGGGTTTAGGGTTTAGGGTTTTAGGGTTTACGATTTAGGGTTTAGAGTTGTAGGTTTTGGCTTGTTGGCTTAGGGTTGTAGGTTTAGGGTTTAGGGTTTTTTTATTTTACATTAAGTAAACTGTAAGGTTTAAGTTTATTTAGTTTTTTGTATTTCTTTGAGATTATTTCAATTTATTTTATTTTTTCATTTTATTTAGGTTTATGTTTATTTTTAGTTAATTTAGTTTATTTATTTTAGGTTTATTTATTTAGTTAAGGTTTTATTATAATTTATTTTTTAGGTTTATTTTTTAGTTGAGTTTTATTTTTATTTTATTTTTTAGGTTTACATTTTATTTTCTATTTTATGTTTAGGTTTAAATTTTATTTTATTTTTTTAGGTTTAGGATTTAGGTTTTTATTTTAGGCTTCTTTTTAGTTTTCATTTTTTCGTGTAGGTTTAGGTTTATTTTTAGTTTATTTCAGTTTATTTAGTTTAAGGTTTAGGTTTAGTTTATTTTATGTTTAGGTTTAGGTTTTATTTATTTTAGTTTAGTTTATTTTAGTTTAGGTTTAGGTTAATTTTATTTTGTTTATTTTAGGTTTATGTTTTCTTTTGTATTCATTTTTAGGTTTATTTTTTAGGTTTAGGTTATTATTTGGTTTTAATTTTATTTTATTTTAGGTTTATATTATTTTTCTTTACATTTGGTTTTATTTATTAGGTTTTTTTAGGTTTATTTTATTTTTGATTGTAGTTTAAGTTTTATTAATTTTATTTTAGTTTAGTTTTATTTTATTCATTTATTTTTTATTTAGGTTTAGGTTTATGTTTAGGTTGAGGATTAATTTAAGTTTTATTTTATTTCATTTTATTTTAATTAGGTTTAAATTTTTTTATTTAATTTATTTTTAGGCTTTATTTAGTTTATGTTTAGGTTTTTAGGTTTTCAGGTTTTTAGGGCTTAGGATTTAGGGTTTAGGGTTTAGGGTTTAGGGTTATAGGTTTTTGGGTTTAGAGTTTAGAGTTTAGAGTTTAGGGTTTAGGGTTAGGTTTTTTGTATTTTTTTTATTTAGGTTTTTGGGTTTAGGGTTTTTTAGGGTTTAAGGTTTACGGTTTAGGGTTAAGGGTTGTAGGTTTAGGGTTTAGGGTTGTAGGTTTAGGGTTAAGGATTTAAGGTTTAGGGCTTAGGGTTTAGTGTTCAAGGTTTTTTTAAATTAGTAAACCAGATAGATTATTTAGTTATTTTTTATTTGTATATTTAGGTTTTGTTTTATTTTTTATTTATTATTTATTTATTTTAAGTTTGTTTATTTATTTTTGTTTAGGTTTTTTATTTTAGTTTTTTATGTTTTTTAGATTTAGGTTTATGTTTATTTTTTAATTTAATTTATTTTTTTAGGTTTATGTTTTAATTTTTTAGTTAGGTTTAGGTTAAGGTTTTTATTTTATTTTTTTAGGTTTATGTTTTAGGTTTTTATTTTAGGTTTATTTTTATGTTTTATTTTTTTAATTTAGGCTTTGCTTTTGATTTAGTTTATTTTATTTTATTTAGTTTATGGTTTAGGTTTAGGATTAGGTTTTACTTATTTTAGTTTAGTTTATTTTAGTTTAGGTTTAGGTTTATTTTATATTATTTATTTTAGGTTTAGGTTTTTTCTTTTGGTGGGGTTTAGGTTTATTTTTTTATTTATTTTAAGTTTATTTTAGGTTTATTTTTTGGTTTAGGTTTTATTTAGTTATTATTTTATATTATATTAGGTTTATTTTATTTTTTTATTTACAGTTAGTTTTTTATTCTATTTAGTTTTTTTATTTTTAGGTTTATTTTATTTTTAGTGGTTTAGGTTTTATTTATTTTATTTTATTTTAGTTTTATTTTATTTTTATTTTTAATTTTTTAGGCTAGGTTTTTAGGTTAGGTTTACTTTAAGTTTTTATTTTATTTTTTTTATATATAATTTAGGTTAGGTTTACTTTAATTTGTTTATTTTCAATTTTATTTAGTTTAGGTTAGGTTTTTTTGTTTTAGGTTTTAGGGTTTAGGTGATTTAGTTTAGGGTTTTTTAGAGTTTAGGGTTTAGGGTTTAGGGATGTAGCTTTTTGGGTTTTGGGTTTTAGGGTTTAGGGTTTAGTTTTAGGGATTAGGGTTTACGATTTAGGGTTTTAGGGTTTTAGGGTTTAGGGTTTAAGGTTTAGGATTTAGGGTTGTAGGTTCAAGTTTAAGGTTTAGGGTTTAGGGTTTAGGGTTAGCATTTTTTATTAATTTTATTTATTTAATTTTTTATTTTTGTAAAGTAAATGTAGGTTTAGGTTTACATAGTTTATTTTTATTTATTTTAGTTTATTTTATTTTTATTTTTATTTAGGTTTATTTTATTTTGTTATTTAGGATTAGGTTTTATTTTTTATTTTAGGTTTAGGATTAGGACATATCTCTCCTATGATTTTAAAACCATGTAGTTTGGCTATGAATTAGATAGCTAGGGTAGTTATTTAATTAAAAAAAAACTAAAGTCCTAAGCACACTCCCTAAGAGATTAGAGCATGAGTGGTATGAGCATATGACTTAATTTATAGATGCAAAATCTTTTCAATTTTTTTTCATTTTAGACACATTATTTTGGTAGTGGCTTTAGGATTTATTATGCCTAAATGCATGATGAAATAGGTTGTGGGTCCAATCAGCTAGAAGAAGGTGTTATCCACCACAAGGGATGCCCTCATAGGTCAAACATTCTTTTATCGTGCAAGGATAGAGATCCTTCATGTTCAAGAGTGAAAGAATATGCATGGATGATGTGAAACATACAACCATACAGCTAATAGGTTGCTAAATCTTTTAATTATCTTATTTATGTCTTAAGATTTATGATGAGATTATGAGTTGTTTAAAATTTAATTATGCATGATTAGTTGGGTAGAAAAGTTATTTTATCCTAAGAGCCTAATCATATCAAATACACATTAAAGTATCAATCATTTAAGAAACTATGAAAAGCATTCGGTCCTGTAATGTAAACAAACATCAAACAATTATATAAATTATCATAAAGAATAAATGGCATCTTGATTAGTCAGTACAAAGAAGAGAAAAGATGGGTAGCTCTACCCTTATATAACACATGAAAGAATAATTATAATTGTATTAAATGCTATGGGGTCTTCTTTCTTCACTCTATTTCTAATTTGGTTCCTTTTTTTATTTGGATGGTGCTTGCTTCAAAGGCATCATAGAGCACCCAGACAAAGCCTTCTAGCCATCTAATCTTCCATAGTAATCTTAATTCTATTATAAAATTACATTTATGTGGGAAAAGTAAATCTAAGTAAACACCAAAATAGAGGTTTCTAAATATACATATAATCCCAAGTAGTTGTATTTATAATTTTGACTTAGCACCCTACACACATGGGTAACTAAGCCCACCTATCATAACTTGGATTATGCTTAAAGATTTAAGCAAACTGCAAAAAGAGCATTCACATTTATTTTTAAGCATCCCTTAAGCATAATCCCTTATAAAAATATGATTAGTTATTATTGGCTGAACATTCAGTCAACAAAGCATACACCCTAACATCCAATCTAAAATAATACATCATAAAATAAAACATACATCACATCATTCATTGTCCTAACTTAGAGCTAGAAATGTTGACTTAATTCTAATAAGTGTATTAAGGCTTGTGTGGTAAGTCTTGTTAGGCATTAGTGTTGTATTTTCTAAGTGTAGAAGGATTCAATTTAACATGAAAGGTTAATTTCACTTGAAGTAGTTTAATTGGTTTGAGAATTTTAATTTGTGTTTTCTTTTGTTCCATTTGATTACACTTAGCAACTAAGTGTTATAGAGGAAAAGAATTGTCATCTTTGATCCTACCTTAAGTCACTTTCTAAAGTATATTAATTTGATTTAGTTCTCTTTAGCGAATGGCTTATTAAATGATTTAATAAATCTTAAGTTTAGGTTCACAAATAACCTATTCAAAATGAAAGGCATCTTAAGATTAATTTAATTCAATTACTACCACATGACATATATTAAATCATTCCTTTCCATGACATGTATAACATGCATACAATTTAATTCTAAGTGTATCTATAAATGCAACATATTTTAGAGCACTTAAATGATGAATGTATGTGTATTTTTAGAATTTATATTTTATTTGATTGAATTATTTAAACATATTAATTTAAAATTTTATCCAAATTCTTATACAAAAGGACAAAGAATGAAATTAAATAGGCATGTTCATTGTTAAACCAGAGTGAGGTAATCAAATGACCTCTTTGGAGCTAGCTAAAGCCTATTCTCGGGATGTCTTTATACCCATTTGCATTCAAACATATGTAAATTTGTATACATGAACATAGGATGTAAGCTCCAAATCATATGTCTAATTAATTCAACCACTTAGTCAATTATGAATGCATGCAATTATAATGTAAAATGGGATTTTCATTCACTAATCACATATACATATACATGTACAAAGATATAGGCAAGAACATGTCGTTGTTAAACTAGGAAAGTGAGGTAATCAAATTACCTCCTTGGAGCTAACTAAAGCCTCGTATTCCCGGGATGTTTAGGCTATATACTTGCTTTTCTTGGACACACATGGATGTATACATAAATGAGGGAAACTATGCAAAGATTGTATATTTTTTATTGAATCATTTATATATATGAATTAAAGCTCTATCTAAATTCTAATGTTGAAATACATAAAAATGAAATCAAATGGTACGTTTTATTAAACCGGGGAGGTAATCAAATGACCTCCTTGGGGTTAGCTAAAGCTTCATGTTCTGTCGGACTATATACCCATTAACATTCAATCTTATATAAATCAACACACGAAGGAAAGAGTACTCAACATTCATAAACTTAAGCTATCATGCATTTCTTATGTATTTATAACTAGCATCATAACACATTATTATTCATTTATAATCTTTTAAAAAATACATTTTATTTAATAGTGATTATAACACATATATTAAATTAAATCAACACATGCAAGCTTACATAAAGGAAATCCATTTTATTTTACTTGATTTTGAAAAGATGGATGCATGATTTCAAATGACATACCAAATTTAACATTATTGGAAAGTGGACAATCAAATATAAGCATGTGATTCATTCAACCAAACTAGTTCTTAAGGACAATCAAATCAAATAAGATTATTTAAAACAACCAAAGCTTCTTTATTAATTAAGTTTTGAATTTGATTTATTTTAAGAGGTGAACAACTCATCACTTGTTGTTTTAAACCCATTCCACATTAGTGATTTGATTTAATTTAAGGAAATGTAATTAAATTGATTTTATGGGTTAATTAAGTTGAACCCCTAGTTAGATGAATTAATTACCTTACTTATGTCACCTTAATGTAATTAACTAAATAATTATGAGCATGATATGCATGGAAAATAAAACTTGCTATTATCTAAAATAAAGGGCCTAATACAATTCACTCATGATTAATAGTTAATTAGATTAAGGAACTTAATTAATTACTCTTATGGTTTCTCACATGTGGATTAACCATAATTTCATTAAACTCCTTTAGGTTATTAAACACCTAAAGATCTTATGATTTAATTATTTAAGGTGCATTGAGATTATGATTTCAATTTGATTAAATGATTTAATTAATTGGTTAAATCTTAGTTAATTTCATTTTAAAAGGGTAAAATGAACTTGGGAAAGGGGTCCCAACCCTATTCCTTAGTTCACTTATTGTTGAACAATGATTAATAAACTTAATTAACCAATTTATTATTCATGATTAATTAATCATTAATTAACTTAAAAGAGTAGTTAAGGTTTAATTACTCAATTTTCCTAATTAAGTAAGCAATAGATCCCAATAAAATCATGGGAGGCAGAAGTCAACCTATTAAATTAACTCATAAAATTTGAAATTAATTTCTAAAGTAATTAAGGAGTAATTAAGCTAATTAATTTTGTAATTAAATACTAATTACTATTCAAAATTAGTTAAGATCATTTTTAATTAATTCTCCTCTGAAATACTATTAAAATGAGTATTTATTTGCTTTCTTTTAATTCTCTATGATGTTTTATGATTTTAGAAGTTTACCATTAAAATGATTAATTAAGCCTAATTAAAGCCTAATTTTGTTGGCACCATGTGCGGGAGGCACTTTCCACATGGTGTCGAGATTGGCTACTTAAAACTTATCATCGCATGTGACTGGCGGATGCGCTTTCTCATCGTCATTTGATCTAAGATCGGAAATGATTAATTCACATCTTCATAGGATTAAATCATATCGATCTAGCATCTAATAACGATCATTTGATCATAAACAGATGGTGCATGATCTAACATCATGAGTGAGGAGAATGAGTCCATCATTTGCTCACTTGATGAGCTTACCCAAGCTTGGATCACTCAAGGATCCACACCTTCACAACATCGATCGGGGATCCAATCAAGATTACATGAGATGCAAGTTTTCTTCAAAACTCCAACCCATTTTGCTAAAGATCATTTTGGAAGCATACCTTGCGAGCTTAAGACCGGCTCAATGATTGAAAACTTCATCTAGTAGAGATGAAGCTTGAGCGCAATTGGATCAACTCCTCAACGTTTGAAGCCATCGATGATTTGGAGCAAACTTTGCTCAAGTCCCCAGTGCTTGGGAAGCTTAAGAGATGATTCATGCTTGCTTGAAGAGGCCTAAGAAAGGTGTGTACAAAGTTAATTTGAGTTTTATAAAGAAATGGGGAAGTTAGGTTAGAAATGGGAGTGTCCTATTTTAGAGAAGAATGGCATTTTTTATCAAGGAGCTTGCTTGAATGGCTCTAGTGGCTCATCTTGGGTAGCTCAGGAATAATTTTGTGTTTTGAGTGGAAACCAGGGGGTGTATACCCCCCTTCATCTTAATCAGATGATGGGATCAGGTTTGGCTTCTAATGGCGATCCGACCATCTTAGGGAGTCATGGGTGGCAGGGAAGAGGAGAGTTGGCTCGGCATAGTTGGTTGAAGGTGTGGAGGTGGCTGCCAAGGAGGAATCATGGGTGTCCTATGGGTTTTAAATGCTCCAATGGGGAGGGTGAGGTTATTTCACCTCCCATGGGTCATGACCCAACCACCCCACTTGGGGTTGAAGTGTCTAGTGCCTAGGTGGACCATTGAGAGAGTACTAAGTGGCCAAGGAATTAAAATGACCACTTACATGGGTGATTTTCTCATGTGATTCCCTTGACCCAAGGGTAGAATGATCATTTGGCATTGGATTTGATTTGGGCAGATTTGAAATGAGCCAAAGTGGGTTATTAATTTCAAGTCAATTGGAGTTGATTTGGTTAGGTTTGGCTCAATTTGACTCATTTAGGTCAAATTAGGTTAGATTAGGTCAAGTTGACCAATTGGTCAATTGGGTTAAACTAAGGGTTGGGCTAAAGTTCATATTATCATTTAGGATGTTTTGGTTCAATTGGTTTGGTTTAGTTTGGCTTATATTTGATTTTGGCTCATTTGAATTCATTTGGGTCAAATGGGTTAAGTTAAACAATTTGACCAAATTGGCCAAATTAGCTTAGGTTGGGTGTTGGTTTGGGTTTAGTTGACCAATTGAAGATGATTATAGGCTTTGGTTTCAATTAATTTGGATTTGGTTTTGATTTAGGCCAACTTGAGCCTTTAGGTCAATTTGGGCTAAGTAGGTCAATTTCATGGCTTTGGTCAAGTTCAACAATCAATTTGGAATGAAATTGAGCCATTGGTTTACAATCAATTTGGTTTATATTTTGATTTGATCCAATTTGGTCTTTTAGGTCAATTTGGGTCAACTTGTTGAAGATGGCCAATTGGATTGGTTTGACTCAATTGAAGGTCAAGTCATTCAAATATTGATTTTGATTTGGTATGAATCATGGTTTCAAGGATTTTGCTTAAGTTATTTGGCTAGTTTGGGTTTATATGGGTTAAGAGGTTGACTTGGATGACCAGTTGACTTGGTTTGACCAATTTGTGAATTGATCAACCTAGGGTGATCAACATAATCTGAGGTTTTGATGTCGGCTTGGTTCAATCCAATTTGGGTATGATTAGAACTTGACTCAAATAGGTCAAATTGGCCACTTTGTGTCAAGTGGACCAATTAGGTTTAGTTGGCTTGATTTTTGGTTGAGTTTGATTTAGTTGAGTTTATATATGGATTTGGGATTGATATATAAATTCAATTACAATTCAAATGGGTTTTGGTTCATTTGAACATTTCATGTCAAAAGGGTTAAGTTGGGTTTGACTTGGGTTGATTTTGGTTTGGCTTGATGATATATTTCATTTATATTTGTCAATATGATTGAAGGTATGATTGATTCATGAGAAAATCAATTGAATTTGGGTTTTGGAATGAAGGAATTTGCTTAAGTCCATGGAGTTAGGTCATGATTAGGTTTAGATTTTATTTGGTTTGATTTTGTTTGATTTAAATGTATATTTCATTTAAATTTGTGAAGATGATTGAAAATATGATTTGTGAGAAAATAAATTGAGTTTGACTTGATTTGGATTAAGATTTTTCTAAGTCCATGGTCATCATGACTTAGGAAGGATTTTGATTTAATTTGATTTAATTTAGTTTTGATTATTTGAATGATTTGATTTATATTTAGGACATTGATTGAAGATATAAATTTTTTATGAAAATCAATTGATTTTGATTGATTTGGATTAAGATTTGGCTAAGTCCATGGATAGGTCATATCACTTAGGTAGGGTTTCAAGTTTGGATTTGATCATGGGATTCAATCATTTGGTTTTAGATTTTGGGTTTAGATTTAGATTTGAATTTGATGATTGAATTGAACTTTAGGTTTGTTTGAGAAGGTGAACATGGGATTTGGGTTGTAAGGTGATTATCTTAATCCCAAGGCATAACTAATCCTAAGGTTAACCCTTCTAAGTTTCTAGGCTTAGGTTAAGTGTTTACCTATAAGTGTCTTATGACTAGGAAGGTCTTAGTGTCTAGAAGACTCTAAGTCTAATATGGGAAGATTGAATTCATTACTACAAAAGTGAGGTCAGCCTTAGGCTCCATAGTGTTACCCTTGGAGATAGATGATTAGAAGGCCAAGTTTCACATTATAGACTGATATTTCTTTCAACACTTTGCTTGGGAGACCATGGATACATGAGAACAACATAGTTCATCCTCTCTACATCAATGTATGAAGATTATGAGAGGGAGGATTGTCTACTCTCAAAGAGATCTCAAGCCATTTTATGAGGTCGCATATATGAGGATGCACTACCTCCCTCAAAATCAACAAGTTTATTCTCACAAACTTGGCCAAAGTTTAAAATAAAGAAAAGAAAAAAAGAAAAGAAAAAAAAGAAAAGGAAAAGAAAATAAAATGAAAATGAAAAAGAAAATAAAGGGGGCAAATAAACTTGGAGGACAGTGAAACCAAACATTTGATTCCACCCATAGTTAGTACTCCATTTGAATATATGGGTAGGATGACGACCTCCACGTAGAGGAAGAGAGGAAAGGCTCAGTGGTGGAAAACCTCCTTATTGGCCACCCAATAGAAGATATGTCCCAGCTACCAGGAGTACACCTACTATCCATATAGACTTAGAATATAGTCCTTAGGTTGAGACTTAGCACACCAGCCAGCTCTTCTCAGCAGTAGATTCCCTAGAAGGTGACACTTGAGCCAGAAGGTGATGAAGATCGGGCTCTAAAGCAAAGCATAAGCGTATCCAAGTATATATGTGAAATAGTTAGACATCAGTTGGGAACCTTAGCTCTATCCTCTCAAAAGCTAGATTTGGTAGTTAAGGAAGCTAAGTCATCCATGTGAAGACTCATAGGTTCTTTCGCATCATCCTCAAGTCAAGAAGTTGATGTAGAACTTGAGGATGATTCATAAATGAATTACCTTTTGATTACTTGCCTTGTGTTCATAATTTAGCAAAGAAAAGGTTAATCCCACATACTTGGTCAAAGCACTAGTCAGACTACTTCAAAAGAATATGGAAGAATCAATAAAGGACACTAGGATTCAGATAGTGGGGTCAATGATGATTCTTGTTTAGTCATTACCAATCATTAGAATAAAGGTTCTTTTCAAATCACATTAACTCATATGAGCTGTGCTTAGAAAATTTAGATGATCCAGATGATTTTGAAGTCAAAGATGCACCACTAGAGTTTGAAGAAGAGATCAAGTCAACCATCAACGAGCTCAAGGAAATCAACTTAGGAATTGAAGAAGATCCACGCCGCCCAACATACATCAGTTCTTTGTTGAATGAAATTGAAAATAATGACATAGTTAGACTATTGATTGTGTTTTAGGACTACATTGCATTGAGTTATGAAGCGATGCCTGGATTGGCTCTTGATGTAGCAATCCATAAACTTGGAATAGAGCCTATTGTTAACCCTATCAAGCAAGCTCCTAGACACATGCAATTAGACATAAAATAATAAGTCATTTATGATGTCAAGAAATTGAATGATGTTGGCTTCAGGGAAAAAATACCCTATATTTGCGTGTGTCATCCTTAAGAAAAGAATGGTCAAATTCACATATGCATCGATTTTAGGGATTTAAATAAGGCATGTCCAAAAGATGAATTTCCACTGCCAATCCCAGAGCTGATGGTGGACATTGCCTCATCTCATGCAGTCTTCTCTTATATTGATGGCTCATCTAGATATAACCAAATAAAGATGGCCCCTAAATATGAAAGAAACACTACTTTCAGAACCCCGATCAAAATCTATTACTATAAGATCATGCCTTTAAAAATGCCAGTGCTACATACCAATGGGCTATGACTCGAATCTTCAATGAACTCATTCACCATCAAGTTGAGTGCTATGTCAATGATCTCGTGGTCAAAAGTATAGAAAAGAAAGACCATCCCTTTAAACTGAGAGTAGTTTTCAAACAGTTAAGATAATTTAACCTCAAAATGAACCCCTTAAATGTGCATTCGAAGTAGCTTCAAGGAAATTCTTTGGGTTTGTTGTCTGACACCAGGGAATTTAAATCGATCTGGAGAATATCAAGGAGATATTAGAAATGCCACACCCTAAAAGTTTAACTCAACAATCATTCCAAAGTTGGCATATCTAAGATGCATTATATCCAACTTATCGAGAAGATGAATGACCATTCTCGACTTGTCAAAAGATGCCAAGTTTATGTGGTATGACAAGTGTGAGCCTACCTTCAAAGACATCAAGCATTAACTGATGGTGCCACCAGTTCTAGTATCCCCTATCACGAGAAAGCTGCTCATACTTTACACTACTTCATTAGATGACTCTGTTGGTGATTGTTGCCTATGCCAATGATGAAGGGAAGGAAAATACACACTAGTACCTCAACCATAGTCTAATCCCTACTGAGGCTAATTATCGACCCATTGAGAAGCATTTCTTAGCTTTAATCTTTACATCCCAAAAGCTACAACACTATATTCTTTCTCATAAGGTGAACTTAATCTCTAAGATCAATCCAGTATAATATCCATTGACACGGTCAATGCTATCTGGATGGTTGGAACTACGGTCCATGAGCCTCTCATAATTTGACATTACCTTCTTAAAATTTCGTGTGATCAAAGGATAAGTGCTAGCAGATTTCTTAGTAGCACACCCAGTTCATGCTGACTCTCCACTTAGTGATGATCTCCCGATGAACAAATCATGAACTTAGGGGATACTAGCATTCACCACTGTGAGATGTACTTTGATGGTGCGGCTTGCTCTTAAATAGGAGAAGAACCATAATCTACTATTCCAGAAAAGGCAAGTGTAGAAATAGTTCTCTTAACTCTAGATAGTGATGTAATGAGATTCTCATATTATTTTTCCAATCCTTGCACTAACAATGAAGCCAAATATGAGGCTTTGATTACTGGTTTAGAGTTATTACTCTAAGCATCTAGAAAATTAACATCTTTGAGGATTCTTAGCTAGTTATCAACCAAATTGCTTGGTCCTATAAGGTTATAAAGCCCAAGATCCATCACTACCATAAGTACACCATGGAGCTGTTGGCTCAAATCCTAGAGGTTACCATCTACAAGATTCCTCAAGGAGATAATGTCATAATGTATGCTTTTGCCAAGCTTTCCAAGGAGTTGGCATATCTGGAGGATGAGTCCATATCAATAAAGATCCAAAAAAGACAAGTCTTATCTTTTATTGATACTGAACTCATCCAAAAGTACTCACTTGAAGGGAAGTTGCCATTGCCAAGAAGGATGAGGAGTTAAATTGGAGGCAATCATTCATGGATTACCTAAATAAAGGTAAAATACCTCAAGAGAAGTCATAAGCCCATTAGATGAAGCAGAGAGCACTTTCCTATGCTCTTGTGGATGGTGTCTTGTACCAGCAAACTTTCAATCATATGTGGTTACATTGTTTTGACAAAAAGCTTGTATGATCATGACTAAGGTACATACCAAGGATTATTTGGAGCCAACCAATCCGGTAAAGATGAAAGCCAAGCTCAAGAGTCTAGGATACTCGGCCATTGATGATCAAAGATTGCATATGCTAGGTGATACCAATGTCAAATACATGGTGTGGTCCTACCAACCACCCAACATTCTACATCCTACATTGGCCTCATGGCCATTCAAGTGTTAATGACATAGTGATTGATCCTCCTTCTTCGGGTCATCGTTCATCTTAGCTACTTACTTTTCCAAATGGGCAAGGTGATTACGCCAATAGGTCATGCTTCGATGTGCTAATTTATTAGGAACCATATCATATATAGGTTCGTGCCTCGATGAATTATATCTAATAATATGCATTCAAGAGCACCAGATCAATAACTTTTACCCAAAGATATAACATGGATTGGAGATATTCTACCATCTACCCAAGGGAAAACTTAGTAAGCCTTCAACAAAACTCTCATTTAAATAGTAAAGAAGACACTTGATAATAATAAGCGACAGTGGCATGAGCAGGTAGTTGAATCCTTGTGGGCCTACCCCACCACATATAGAACACCAGCTCAGTCTAATCTTTTCTTCTTAGTGTATGGGTTCGAAGATGTTTCACCATTAGAAGTTCAACGACCATCACTAAAGATAGCTATGGGTAGCAAGATCACATCAGAGTAGAATGCCAAGTTGTCATCAGAAGAGCTTAAAGGTTTGGAGGATAGGCACCTGCAGGCATGACAAAACCTCAAGTTGTACAAAGCTAAAATAATTCAAGCTCACAACAAGTTGGTCCATCCTAGAGTTTTTCAAGTAGGAGAGCTTATTTTAGTTCTAATGAGACCAATTGTTAGCCGTCGTAAGATGGGAGGCAAGTTTGAACCCACATGGGAAGGCCCATTTTCCATAGAGAAGGCCTACCAGAGAGGATCTTATCTACTTATTAATCATAAGGGAGGGTGCCCAATGCTTCCAATCAATGGGATCAACTTAAAGAAATATTATAAGTCATGTTTGAAAATAATTATCATCAATGAAAATTCAATTTCTAATTCAATCTTTTCCATGTTGAAAGTATTCTTATTTATGAATCTGCCATGATGTGTTTAGGGTAGGTGTAAGGAACCCGAGTGACGTCCTATCCTTCATCATCACAACACAAACAAAAACTACACACAAACATATAAAATAAAGAAATATATTTTTGTCTTGGGCTACTCTGAGTTGAGATAATGCTCTAGTGACACTCACACAGTAGTTGCTCTAGGTCAGTCTGACGTGCTACTCTACTAGTGTGTCAACCCAGTGGTCTTCTTGCTTTGGAGGATGTTAATCTTCTATGCTTTCCTTTTTTACTTGGCCACTACACACTGATGAGTGCCTTGTTAGTTTGGTAGGCCTTACTGTGTGGCCAGTAAGCTACCTAATGTTGGCTTCATTTAAGAGGATGTGAGTCTACTATATTTTCTTGATGGATTGGCCTTCGTGCACTGATTGGGTCAAGTATATTTGAGGTTTAGAATAATTTTGCTGGTAGTTCCTTCCTTTCTAACTGCTTCAAGTCTAGGTCATCTTTCCTCGCTCTACTTAGTAGTCGCTAGTTGATAGCATCATCCCGATGATGACTATCCGATGATGTTCCACTTGGAAAGTTTTAAGCCTACACGCTTTCTTTCCAGATTGATCATTGCACACCAACAAGCACCTTAGGTTGGTTGGTTCTGACTATGCTGATGGATACACCACTCATGCTAACGGATACACTTTAGGTTGGTTGGTTCTCGCACCTTAGGATACACCCCTCATGGCAAATGTAAGTATGCTACACTTTCTCCTTGGAGTTACACCTATAAGCTTTCTTTTAGGCTGGATAACTCCTAGCACACCACAGCACTATATTTGGATCATGTCCATTTATGACCCCATTTAGACACTACCCAAGTTACTATCAGATGGGACTGTTCCCCTTTTCTAGTATCCACCCACATGGTTGGAGAATCCATCTTATGGATGTGCGATTCTCCCTTGGTAAATCAGATAGTCAAGGCTAACATAGCCCTTTCTTACTGTGGTCCCTCGCACACTAACAACATCCATGCAAAGATATAAATAATATATATATTCACTTTTGGATTAGGAGGAAACCCTTAGTGGTACCTTTTCCCAAGAAGGCATCTTATCTTTAGGGCAGTGTGAGCAAAACTCCCTATAGGAATTGCCTGACTACTCTTGAGTTGATATAAGTCCTAGTGGCGTTAACTCAGTAGTCACCCTTAAATTAGGTTTGATTTGTTATGCTACCAATAGGTCATCCCAGCGATTGTTCCCTGGTTTAGAAGATGTAAGTCTACTATGCCTTCTTCCTAGCACAACCATTGCATACCGAAAGGCAACCCTTAGTTGGCTAGCTCCATGGCCAGATGATCCCTTTAGATTTGTAAATCTAAGATAGATACTATAGCTCCTTCTCAGTGGGTCCATCGCACACTGACATGGTCCATAAATTAAATCTATCAAATTTGATTGAGCTCACATCCCTAGTGGATATTCCTCAATTTGAAATCAAACTAAACCAAAGAACCCATATCAAATCACATGAAATTAAGATAAAATTAATCATGACTACTTTTGAGTTGACATAAGTCCCCAGTGGCATTCACTCAGTAGTCAGCCTAAGTCAGGTTCGATTTGTTGTGCATCCAACATGTCACCCTAGTGGTTATTCCTCACTTTGGAAGATGTAAGTCTGCTATGCCTTCTTCTTATCACAACTGTTGCACATTGAAAGGTAACCCCTTAGGTTGGCTAGCTCTACCCCACAGTTGGTCGACTATCCCTTTGGATTTGTAAACCTGAGGTAGCTCAAGGATGATATAGCCCCTTCTCAGTGAGTTCATCGCACACCAATAGGGTCCATACATTAATTCAGATTAAATTAAACCCAATCTGATTTTCTCGAGTGGAGTTAAATCACACCCTTCTCCTAATGGATCCTCAAATCATATATAAACAAATCAAATTCAAAACCAACCTCCCTAGTGGAGCCAAATTAAACCAACTCCCAAAGTAGAGTCTAAATCAAAGAAATCCAACCAAACTCTTATTCCCAATGGTTACATCCCCAAAAAATCTGAAATCAAACTCAAATCCCAATGATAGCCAAACCTTCCCTAGTGGAAGGTTCATATACCCAATCCCTGGACGAGCCCATATCTCTAGCAGATATGCCACATCAATTAAAATAAATAAAATTAAAGTCATTATTAATCTCATGGATTATATATTCTTATCCCCATAGATCTTCTTCCAAAAATCATATAATCAAATCAAATTCAAATCTTATCCCCACATATTTTCTTCTTCTATGCCTCGATATAGACCCTCACATGTCATGTCCAATGCATGTGTGATCCCTAGTGGATCTCCCTCCATGTCCCTGACATGGAATTCTCATCAAATCTTATTTCTTCTCTTATGCACACCTTTAATACTCCAACCAAAAGCCTAACAATGTATTCATTGAAATTACATCATCTTAATATTATAATCAACATTTTATGATTTGTGATGGTGCAAGCTCAAACTAACTATACAATATCATGCTAAACATATTATAGTGTGAATTAACACACTATATTATATTATAATATATGATGTTATATTATAATTTACTATAATATAATATATTGTCTAACATTACACCTCATTAGAATCACTTAAAAGGAACAAATAACAAATTTTCCTCAAAATATGAATAATGTTCATTTTGGATGTAAAATTATTATTTTTCTGTTAAAAATGGTACAAAATAGCATAATTTTGGTGTTGCTTTTGGTGTGTGCATGAATTTGGCCAAATTCTTCCATCTCAACCTTCAAATTAACATTTTTTTGTGAGTTTTGTGTATTATAACAAAAGTAAAACATACTAAAATGTACAATAACATTTAGTAACACGCCACCACATACATATATATATGTGAAGTTATATTTTTATGTATATTATATTTTAATATGCTTTAATATAATATATATTATCTTACATTACACCTTAAAATGAATCACTTTAAGCAAAAAATTTATAAAATTTGGTTGAGAAATGAACATTTATTTTGGATGCAAAATTCCATTCTTTTGATGAAATGACACACCATAGCACACCCCAATGATGTTCCCTAAAGCTTACCTTAAATTTGGCCAAATCCCATCATCTCAGTCTATAAATCAATATTTTTATGAATTATACCAGTACAAACTCTACTACATCATACTATAACAAACTAAAATTTGCTAAACAATAAGTAGTAATACACAATAATATGCTATAATGCATGATGCTACACTATGTTATGGCATCCTATATTATAATACACTATAACATATTATATTGTATTATATTTCATATCACATCACAAGGGATTGCTTAAGATAAAAAATCATAAAATTAGTCTAAACAACAAAAAACTATATATTTTAGTAGTATCACTTACATATTTTAGAATGAAATAATATATTATGATGTCATGCTCTAACCTATTATGAATTTAGCCAAATTCCACCATTTTAATGTCTAAATTAAATTTTTATAAATAATGCTAGTGTTGGCTCGATTGCATGATTGTAAAATACTAAAGAATTTAAAATGCAGAATAATATATTATGATATATGATGCTATATTATGTTACAACATATAATATTTATTTTGAACATAAAATCTTACTTTTTTGGACTACAAGTGGAGTAGCACACCTTTGGTACTACGACCTAATTCCCTCTTCAAGTTTAACAAATTTCATCAACTGATCTATTAAATCAATATTTTTATGATTTATATTAATATAGACTATAGGGCACAATACTATAATATACTAAAACATTTCAAAACATCTTATAACATCCAAAAACACTTCACTAGATGCTCAAATATATGATACTACATTATACTATAATATATGGTATTATAATATGATTTAGGGTTAGGGTTTATGGTATTCAAATCTCTAATAATCAATGGAAAGTCTCTTTATGACATTTTCTTCAGCTACCATAATTATGTTAGGATTAGGTCATTATTTAGATATACTCCTAATGACTTATTTATTCAAGGTTTAGGGTTTAAGATTTAGGGTTAGGGTTTAGGTTTAGCTTAGGGTTTAGATTTAGGGTTTACAGTTAGTTTAGGGTTTAAGGTTTAAGGTTTAGGGTTTGGGGTTTAGGGTTTAGGGTTTAGGGTTATAGTTTTTATGTTTTAGGGTTTAGGGTTTAAGGTTTAGGGTTTAGGGTTTAGGGTTTAGTTTTTAAGGTTTAGGGATTAAGGTTTTTTGTATTGATTTTAGGTTTAGGGTTTAAGTTTTTATTTTAGGGATTAAGGTTTAGGGTTTAGTATTTAAGTTTTTTTTTAAGAGGGAATAAATTCAGATTCAACATTTCATCTTTTCGATTTCATTAACTAAGAAGCACCCCAAGTTTTCTAAGACACATAGGATGGCACAGATAAAAAATGAGCACCCCTACAACTAATCAAAAACTCTAGATAAGTAGAATCATCTCTACTATAAAGACATAATTCCATAACAGCAGATCGGATCGGTCATTCTTTAGTATCTCTAGATCCCATCAGAACCACCCCTGCCTCTCAAGTAGTGGGATCTGCCATTATATCCCCGATCTCTCCCTCTTCCACCACCACAGCTATAACATCCATCACTCCTTCTCCCTCCATAACCACCATTACTCTGACCACCACCTCATCCAGGCCTCCGGATCCCCTGATAACAGCCTCCCATAGATCTAGATTGAGAATAGTTGAAGGTGATGTCCCTGCCATCAAGGTTCTGCCTATTCTTAGGATTTAGGATTAGTTTAGGGTTTAAAGTTTAAGGTTAGTTTATGGTTTATGGTTTAAGGTTAGTTTAGGGTTTAGGGTTCGGGGTTTAAGGTTTAGGGTTATAGGTTTTAGGGTTTAGGATTTTGGGTTTAGGGTTTAGGATTTTAGGGCTTAGGGTTTAGGGTTTAGGGTTTAAGGTTTTATGGTTTAAAGTTTAGAGTTTAGTGTTGAGGGCTTTGGTATTTGGGTTTAGGGTTGTAGGCTTAGGGTTTAGGTTTTTTTTATTATTTTTTATTTTTTTATTTTTATTTAGATAGTGTATACTGGTAGGTTTAGGGTTTAGGGTTGTTGAGGGTTTAGGGTTTAGGGTTTTAAGGTTTAAGGTTTAGGGTTTAGGGTTCTTTTATTTTGTTTTATTTATTTTTATTTTTTAATATTTTTAAAACTAAGTAACCTGACAGGTTTAGGTTTATTTTTATTTTTATTTAGTTTAGTTTACTTATTTTATGTTTATTTTTTAGGTTTAGGATTAGGTTTAGGTTTATTTTTTAGTTTAGTTTTATTTTTTTATTTATTATGGGTTTATGTTTTATTTTTTATTTTAGGTTTAGGTTTAGATTTTTATTTAATTTTTTAGGTTTATGTTTTAGGTTTTTTTCTTTTTTTAGGTTTTAGGTATTATTTTTAGTTTAGGTTTAGTTGATTTTAGTTTATTTTATTTTGTTTAGTTTAGGTTTAGGTTTAGTTTATTTTCACCTTAGGTTTAGGTTTATATTTATATTAGTTTTGTTTATCTTAGTTTAAGTTTAAGTTTATTTTGCTCTTATTAAATGTTTAGGATTTTTTTTACAGTTTAGGTTTTTTAGGTTTTATTTTTAGATTTATTTTTTAAATTTATATTTTTATTTAGTTTTTATTTTATTTTAATTTTTATTTTATTTTTATTTTAAGTTTAGTTTTTATTTTATTTAAGTTTTTTATTTCTTAGCTTAGTTTAGGTTTTTATTTATGTTATTTTAGTTTAATTATTATTTTACATTTTATTTTCTTTTTAGGTTTAGGTTTAGGATTAGGTTTAGGTTTAGGTTTAGTTTATGTTTTTATTTTATTTTATATTTTCATTTTTTATTTAGGTTTTTTTATTTATTTTACTTTTATTTTTTAATTAGTTTAGGTTTAGGTTTTTAAGCTTTTTATGGTTCAGGGTTTAGAGTTTAGGTTTTGTGTTTTTATTTTAGGTTTATTTTTAAGTTTTCTTTTATAGTTTAGGTTTAAGTTTATTTTTAGTTTCTTTTATCTTATTTAGTGTAGGGTTTAGGTTTAGGTTTTATTTATTTTAGCTTAGTTTATTTTAATTTAGGTTTAGGTTTATTTTATTTTATTTTTAGGTTTAGCTTTCATTTTTAGTTAAGGGCTTGGGTTTCATTTTTTATTTGTTTTTAAGATTTATTTTTTGGTTTATTTTTTAGGTTTAGGTTTTTATTTAGTTTCTATTTTATTTTACTTTAGGTTTATTTTAATTTTATTTTACATTTAGATTTTATTTTATTTAGGTTTTTTATTCTTAAGTTTATTTTATTTTTTACTTTAGTTTAGGTTTCTATTTATTATATTTTAGATTTTTTTAATTTTTTTTATTTTATTTTTAAGTTTAGGTTTTAGTTTAGGTTTTTATTTTATTTTATTTTATTTTATTTTATTTATGTTTAGGTTTATTTATTTTAAGGTTTTATTTACTTTAAGTTTAGCTTTTTAGGTTTTTATGGTTTAGGGCTTAAGGTTTAGGTTTTACGGTTATTGGTTTTAGGGTTTAGGGTTTTAGGGTTTAGGGTTTAGGGTTTAGGGTTTAGTGATTATGCTTTATGGTTTATGGTTTTTAGGGTTTAGGGTTTAGGGTTTAGGGTTTAGGGTTTAGGGTTTAGGGGTTTTAAGGTTTAAGGTTTATAGTTCAAGGTTTGTTTAGGGTTTAAGGTTTAGGGCTTAGGGTTTTAGGGTTTAGGGTTTAGGGTTTAGGGTTTAAGGTTTATGGTTTAGGGTTAGGGCTAAGGTTTAGGGTTTATGGTTTAAGGTTTACGATTTATGGTTTATGATTTAGTGTTTAGGGTTTAGGGTATATGGTTTTTAGAGTTTAGTGTTTAGGGTTTAGGGTTGTAGGTTTAGGCTTAGTTTTAGGGTTTAGGATTTTGTTTAAAAAAAAAATTTAAGTAAATCGTCAGGTTTAGTTTTTCTTTAGTTTATTTAGTTTATTTTTTATTTATTTTAGTTTATTTTATTTTTTATTTTTATTTAGGTTTATTTTTTATTTTATTTAGTTTATTTTATTTATTATAGGTTAATTTATTTTAGTTTAGGTTCTTTATTTTAGTTGATTTTTTAGGTTTTGGTTTAGCTTTAAGTTTATTTTTAATTTAGTTTTATTTTATTTTGTTTTAGGTTTAGATTTTATTTTTTATTTATAGGTTTAGGTTTAGGTTTTTATTTTATTTTATTTAGGTTTATGTTTTAGTTTTTTATTTTAGGTTTATTTTTAGATTTCATTTTTTTAGTTTAGGTTTAGGTTTTTTTTTAGTTTAAGGTTTAGGTTTTATTATTTATTTATTTTTAGATTTTTTTTAAGTTTAGGTTTTTATTTTAGGTTTATTTTATTTTTATTTTTCATTTAGTTTTTATTTTATTTAAGTTTTTTATTTTTAGATTATTTTATTTTTTTGTTTAGTTTAAGTTTATATTTATTTTATTTTAGTTTAGTTTTATTTTTATTTTATTTTATTTTTAGGTTTAGGTTTAGGTTTTAGTTTAGGTTTTATTTTTTTACTTTTTATTTTATTTAGGTTTAGGTTTATTTATTTATTTTTATGTTTTATTTAGTTTAGGTTTAGGTTTTTAGGTTTTTAGGGTTTAGTGATTAGGGTTTAAGGTTTAGGGTTAAGGGTTTGGGGCTTAGGGTTTAGGGTTTAGGGATGTAGGTTTTAGGGTTTAGGGTTTAGGGTTTAGGGTTTAGGGTTTAGGATTTAGGGTTTAGGGTATAGGGTTTAGGGTTTAGGGTTTAGGGTTTTAGAGTTTAGGGTTTAGGGTTTAGGGTTTAGGATTTTAGGGTTTTGGGTTAAGGGTTTAGGGTTTAGGTTTTTGGGTTTTAGGGTTTAGGGTTTTTGGTTTAGGGTTAATGTTTAGGGTTTAAGTTTTTTTATTTCTTTTTATTTTTAGGGTTTAGGGTTTAGGTTTAAGGTTCAAATTTTCTTTTACAGTTTAGGGTTTTTAGTTTTTTTTTTAACAGAGAACAAATTCAGAGTCAATATTTCTTCTTTTTGATTTCATCAACCATGTGATACAATAAGTTTTTTAAGACACAAGCGATGACATAAATGAAAAATGAGCATGCATAGAGCATGTCAAAAACCCCAGATAACTATAACTATCTCTACTATAAAGACACAGTTCCATAAGCACCAAATCAAATTGGCCATTCTTCGGTTTCTCCAGTTCCCATCAGAACCACCCTAACCCTTTCTGTAGCGAGATCGACCATCATATCCCTGATCTCTTCCTCTACCACCACCACGGCTGTAACCTCCATCGCTCCTCCCACTTCCATAACCACCATATCTCTGACCACCACCTCCATATCCACTTGCACCTCCAAATCCACCACCACCACTACGATAACTGTCGCCTCCGTCTTTGCCTCCACCTTCGCCTCCACCGCTAGATCTAAACTGATCCTGGTTGTTGGTGATGTGCTTACCATCAAGGTTCTACGCATTCTTAAGGTTTAGGCTTAGGTTTAGGTTTATTAGGTTTTGGGTTTATGTTTATTTTTTAATTTATATAGTTACTTTAGGTTTAGGTTTAGGGTTTGGGGTTTAGGGTTTAGGGTTTTGGGTTTAAGGTTAAGGTTTAGGGTTTAGGGTTTAGGGTTTAGGGTTTAGGATTTAGGTTTTAGGGTTAGGGTTTAGGGTTTTGGGTTTAGGGTTTAGCATTTAGTGTTTAGGGTTTTTTATGATTTAGGGTCTAGGGTTTAGGGTTGCAAGATTAGTGTTGTAGGTTTATGGTTTATGGTTAGTTTTAGGGTTTAGGGTTTACGATTTAGGGTTTAGGATTTTTTTTTAAATTAAGTAAATCGAAAGGTTTAGGTTTATTAGTTTACTTAGTTTATCTTTTTTTTTATTTTAGTTCATTTTGTCTATTTTATTTTTATTTAGGTTTATTTTTTATTTAGTTTAGTTTAGTTATTTTAGTTTAGATTTTTTATTTTAGTTTATTTTTTAGGTTTAGGTTTAGGTTTAGGTTTACTTTTTAGTTGAGTTTTATTTTTATTTTATTTTTCAAGTTTAGGTTTTCAGGTTTTAAGGTTTGATGGTTTAGGATTTAGGGGTTAGGGTGTAAGGTTTAGGTTTAGGATATTAGGGTTTAGGGTTAGGGTTTAGGCTTTAGGCTTTAGTTTTTAGGCTTTAGGGTTTAAGGTTTACGATTTTGGTTTTGGGTTTAGGGTTTAGGGTTTTAGGGTTTAGGATTTAAGGTTTAGGGTTTAGGGTTTAGGGTTTAGAGTTGAAGGTTTCGGATTTAGGGTTTTGGGTTTAGGGTTTAGGGTTAGAGTTTTTTTTTAGGGTTTAGGGTTTAGTGTTTAGGTTTTAGGTTTATAGTTCAAGTTTTAGTTTAGGTTTATTTTTAAATTTAGTAAACAGGGTTTAAATTTTTTTTATTTATTATTTATTTCAATTTATTTTATTTTTTATTTTTATTTAGGTTTATTTTTTATTTTATTTTGTTTATTTTATTTATTTTAAGTTTATTTATTTTAGTTTAAGTTGCTTATTTTTGTTTGTTTTTTAGGTTTAGATTTAGGTTTATATTTATTTTTTAGTTTAGTTATATTTTTATTTAACACTTTTATTTTGGGTCCCAAGTCAAAGTGGAGGGTTTTAGGTAGTCGTAAATTTGTACAATCATGACATGAATCCTTTAAATCATTGTGTTAATGCTTGTCCCACGGAAGCGTATTGCTTGAATAGAAAAAAAATGCTTTAGTTAGTGCTATGTTAAATAAGGGTTACATTTTGAGGATGCAAGAAGTTAGTCCATGAAACTAAAATTAGGTTAGGATCTTGGAATATAGGTACTCTTACAGGTAAATTAATGGAATTAATAGATATTATGGTTCATAGAAAGATAAATATTTTATGTGTTCAAGAAACTAAATGGGTTGGTGAGAAGGCCAAGGAGATTGATAGTTTAGGTTTTAAACTTTGGTATTGGGTAAAAGTAACTAGAAATGGTGTAGGTGTGATTATAGATAAAAGTTGGAAGGATAATGTTATAAGTATTAATAGATGTGGAGATAGAATTATAGCTTTAAAGATTTAAGATTATCAATGTTATAAGTGTCTATGCTCCTCAAGTAGGTTTGGAGGTATTAAAGAAAAATTTTGGAATGAATTAGAGGATTGATACAACAGATACCTCTTGAAGAAAAGTATTTATTGGAGGAGATTTAAATGGACATGTTGGTAGAGTAGTAGAAGATTTTAAAAGTATTCATGGTGGTTATGGATTTGGGTGACTAATGAAGAAGGTAAGACTATATTAGATTTTGCTTTAGCTTATGATTTTGTAATATACTTTTTTTAAGAAAAGAGATGAACATATTATTACTTATAAAATGGATCTAGTAAAACAGATTGATTATTTTATAAGAAAAGCGTAAATTGTAAAGATTGTAAGGTCATACCAAGTGAAATTTTAAGTACCCAACATCGTATTAGTTTAGATTTTAAGATGAAAGGTTGTAAGAGAAAAAATAAACTAAATTATTGTCCTAGGATTAGATGGGGACACTTAAAGAACACAAATAAAAATATTTTTAAGAGCAAACTACAAGATATTAGAATTTGGGGTGTTCATAAAGAAGCTAACGTTATGTGGGAAAAAATATCAAGTGAAATTAAGCAAGTTGCTAAAGATGTGCTTGGAGAATCAAAACGAAAAGCTTCTTTTAATAAGAATAGTTGGTGGTGGAGTCAGAGTGTGCAAGAAAAGATAAGAAATAAGAAACATTGTTATAAAACTTGGTTTAGATGTAAAATTCGGATTGGGAAATATATAAAGTGGCTAGAGATTCTAAGAAAGCAATATATGATGCAAAACTTAGCTTTTAGTGATTTATACAATAGATTAGATACCAAAGAAGGTGAAAGATGTATGTATGTGTATAAGTTAAAAGCAAGAGATAAAGTAAAGACATAGTTCAAGTGAGGGGTATTAAGGATGAAAATAATAAAGTGCTTTTCTTAGAAAAAGATATTGAAAATAGGTGGATGAGATATTTTGATAAACTTTTCAACGAAGGATCTGAAAGTACGATTGATTTTAGCAACCTTAATACCCTAAACAAAAATAGAGAATTTCATTTCTATCGTTATTAGTAAATGAAGTTAGTGAAGCTTTAAACAAAATGAAATGTGGAAAAGCATGGACCGGATAATATTGCAATAGATGTGTGGAAATGTTTAGGAGATCAAGGAATTTCTTGGCTTACAAATCTTTTTTAATGTCATTTTAAAGACTAAAAGATGCGATGAGTGGAGAAAGAGTCTATTGGTTCCTATATTTAAGAATAAAGGTGATGCACAAGAGTGTGCAAATTATAGAGGAATTAAGTTAATGTGCCATACATTAAAATTATGGGAGAAATAGTGAGCATAGGTTACGATGTGATCTGATGTTTCTCAGTTTGGTTTCATGCCGGTAGAGCTACTATGGATGCTATACATTTGTTAAGAGGTTTAATAGAGAAGCATAGAGAAAGTAAGAAGGATCTTATGATATTTATTGATTTAGAGAAAGCTTATGATAAAGTCTCAAGAGATGTTCTTTGGAGAGTTCTAGAGCAGAAAGGAGTTAATATTGGTTATATTCAAGTCATTAAGGATATGTATACTAGACATTCTTGTGTCCAAACACAAGGAGGATTGACAAAATATTTTCCTATTTTTGGATTACATCAAGGATCAACATTAAGCCCTTATCTTTTTTACTTTAGTTATGGATGTTCTTACGAGGCATTTACAAGAAGATGTACCTTGGTGTATGCTTTTTGACATTCTTCTTGTTGATAAGACTAGAGAGAGTCCAACAAAACTTGAATTATGGAGGTCAACTTTAGAGTCTAAAGGTTTTTTGTTTAAGTAGATATAAAAGGAATATATGGAGTGTAATTTTAGTTGTAGAAGTTTTAGTGATAGTGTTGTGACTCTAGGTGATCAAGTCAATAATAAGAGTAGGATATTTAGGCTCTAGTGTTCAAAATGATGGTGAAATAGATGGAGATGTTATTAGTAGAATTCAAGTTGGATGGTTGAAGTGGAGGAATGCATTATTATGTGATAGAAAAGTTCCACTTAAACTTAAGGGAAAATTTTATAAGATGGTGGTAAGACACCTGATGACTTATAGTGCGAGAATGTTGGCCAATAAAAGAAGCATAAGACTAAGTTAAGTTACGAGATGAGGATGCTTAGGTGGATGAGTGGCTTTACTCTTAGAGATAGAATGCAAAATAGTATGTTGGAAAAAGTTGGAGTAGCTCTGGTAGATAAGATTAGGGAGTCGCCTTAGATGGTTTGGCCACTTTTAGATGACAGATTAGGAGTAGATGCATTAGATTTGCCTTATGTTAAGAAAGGTAGAGGTAGACCTAAAAGACTTGGTTAAGATGTATAAAAATGATCTTAGTATACTTGAATTAGATGAGAATTTGACACATAATAGGACACAATGGAGACGAAGGATTCATGTAGCCGACCCCACCTAGTGGGATTAAGGCTTGTTGTTGTTGTTGTTGTTGTATATTTTTATTTTATTTTTTAGGTTTAGGTTTTATTTTTTTTTATTTTTAGGTTTAGGTTTACCTTTTTTTTATAGGTTTAGGTTTTAGGTTTTTATTTTAGGTTTACTTTTACGTTTTATTTTTTAGTTTAGGTTTAGGTTTATTTTTAGTTTATTATATTTTATTTCGTTTAAGGTTTAGGTTTAGGTTTTATTTATTTTAGTTTATGTTTAGGTTTATTTTGTTTTATTTATTTTAGGTTTAGGTTTTTTTAGTGTAAGGTTTAGGTTTTTTTATTTACTTTAGGTTTTATTTTTAGGTTTTGTTTTTTAGGTTTAGGTTTTTATTTAGTTTTTATTTTATTTGTATTTTTTGTTTAGTTTTTATTTTATTTATGTTTTATATTTTTTAGTTTATTCTAGGTTTTTATTTATTTTATTTTAGTTTAGTTTTTATTTTTTATTTTATTTTATTTTTAGGTTTAGGTTTAGGTTTAGGTTTAAGTTTTAGTTTATGTTTTCATTTTATTTTATTTTTTTATTTTATTTAGGTTTAGGTTTATTTATCTATTTTATATTTAGGTTTTATTTAATTTAGGTTTAGGTTTTTAGGTTTTTAGGGTTTAGGGCTTTTTTTTAAGGAAATCCTAGAGAGGGCAAAATTTTATTGACAAGAAAGTACAAGGTCCTTAGGACGGGATAATTCTCTTAACTGCTCAAAGAAGTTCGACTAGAGAAAAAACTCCCATATAATACAACAAAACCAAGGTAACTAAATAAAAGAAGTAAAGACAAACAAATAAGAATAGACAGAAACATGACAAAAGCCAAAGCCCTATAGAGGTATTTTGAGAGTTGCACAATCCATATCCAGAAATTGAAACCAGCAAAGAAGCTAAAAATGAAACTTGCAAGCAATTAGAAATTGTAATTAGCACAACTAGACAAAATCAAGCTTTAGCACATAATAAAGAGCAACATAAGAGAAATTTTCTAATAAGGCTCAGGCTCAGTCACCTGCGTCTTCAAGGGCAACCACAAACATGAGCATCTGGATTTCAAAAGAAGGGTTACAATCACATATGCTGCTACGAGCCAAAAGATAATAGGGAAATCATCTTATCCATCATAGCCCACCTACTTGGATGAAGGCAGTCTGCAAAAGAGTGTAAGTCAACAGTTCTCTAGTACCTGCAACCCAAGCAATAGAGAAAGTTGTCCCACATATCACCCGACTGACTAAAGGCCACCAAGCTCGAAAGGAAGTAGCATCAACAAAACCACCACAACATAAATGGAAGAGTAGCTGCTAAGTTTTCATTCATAAAGCATAGACACCATAAATAGGAAACGAACCCACCAGAGTCACCAGACAACAAGTAACATCTGGTCATCTACAAGCAAGAAACCAACAATTCAAAACCAGATCAGTGAATAAGGTCAATACTAATAGCACCGATCCAAGAAGGCAGACAAGAAATAAAAAGGCAGTCCCCATACCTCCATCAAAGACAGTAATACAACCACAAATAACAACAACACCCAACCACCATAAGGCCAAAACCAAAACAAATAAAATCCATCAAAAGGGAAACCCTACTAGATAAAAGCAGATCATAAAGAAAACCAAAAAGTAAACCAACCAAACCAAGTTGACAATTAACAAACCGCCAGATGAGGCAACTCGATAAGGAAACAACCAGTCCTAAAGAGAGGCAATCCCAACATAGAGAAAGACATGCATAATGATAACCAATAGGAACCCATCAGAAATAACCAAGAAACAAATGGTAATCACCCAATTAAATAAAAAGCTGCAACTAGGGAGGACTAGCCAACCACCAACACCCAACCAAAGCGGTAGGGAAAACATACCAAGGCCCCAACCAGACATAAAAACTACCAAAAGGCCTAGTACAAACTCAAGAGTGAAAAGATTGATAACAGCCATCAAATAATAGCCACCCAAGACATCTAGGTAGTGTGTAGTAGCAAACAATAAAACCCACCAGGCCCAAAAATTGCAGCAAAAAAATACATATAAGTAAGTAAACAACCAGCCAAAACCAGAGGCAAAACTAGGACCAATTAATAAAAGGGAAAAACCAAAAGAAGTTAGAGGCATAACCCAAAAGGATGCCATCAAAAGTTCAAGGCATCACATGAAGAAAATGTTGACAATGAGATCCTTACATAAAATAGTCAACCAAAGAGAACACCTCTCCAACAAAAGAGGTTGAGCGACCACCACCTCAAAGAGATGTCCCAAGTATTACAGGTAGACAAGAGAGTGAACCAATAAAGGAAAACAACAAAATGAAAGTGCACCGAGAAAAGCATGGAAAACCTAAAAATTATAAAGCAAAATTAATTTTTTGAGATAAGGTAATCCCTGTTATCCAGATTAACTAAGCCTCTCAATTGTCTAGGTAAATTAAGATGTTAAAAAAGAGTGAGATCATTTAATTTAGTACCTAGATTAGCGGATAATCTACAGGCATTTCCTTCACACCAAATGTGAGGAATATTAAGGCATACTTGAGAGAGAAGAGCTCTAGTATGATTAAGAAGATAGAATAAATTCGCATTCCCCATCTTAGTGGTAGTCAGCATGTCAATGAGTGAGAGAGCATCAACTTCAATCCAAATATTGAAGAAACCTTTTTGCAAACAAATGTTAATAGCTTTGTTTACAGCTATTAATTCAGCATAGATAACATAACAAGTTTTAAGAGGATAAGCAAAAGCACAAATGAAATTACTTCTAAAATCCCTAAAAATACCACCACAACCAAATGTATTCTGAGAGACAGATCCATTGGTTTTACTTTTAATAATATTGTTATAAGGTTTTATCCAATATATAATCCTATTTATTTATACAGAAGGAGATCTCAGGCAAGTAAAGACCCAATTTTTTGGTCACAAATTTGCAACCACTAAATTGTGTGTTACTAATTAAATTAGCATTAAATAATGCATGAATTTTTTTCTTTGGTTCTAGAAATAATTTTTTTATGATTCATAGGAATGCCATGATATTTAGCATCATTTCTATCCATCCATATGAACCAAATAAGGGTAATGGCAATTAAAACTTTGATATGACCTTTCACAGTTTTTTGGAAACATGCTTCAAGAACTTGATATAAAGGAAGACAACCATGGAAATGGTTAGTATGAAAAAGATCATCATACCAAAACCATAATTTGGAGGCAAAAACACCATTGATAAAAACATGATTAACATTTTCGATATGAAAACAACAATAGCATTTGGAAGGCAAATGAAAACCTTTATCCCAGAGCAAAGAATCAAGAAGAATGAAGTTTTTTAGAATTATCCAAGTAAGGATAGAATAAAAGATAGGGATGATATTATTCCAAAGTTTAATAAATACATTAGAAGAAGTATGAGCTTCTCTAATCAAATTCCAAGCCTTTTTAAGAATAAAATCTCTATTATAAGATAGCTTTAAAAGAATTTTATCCGGCTTGTTGGAAAGGATAGGAATATCACTAAATTTATCCAAAAGAGAGATAAGAATAAATTCAGTAAGTTTACTATCATTCCACTTATTATTAAGTCAAAATGAGTTAACTTTTGTAGCAGTAGTAGAATGGGTAGCTAAGAAAGCATCAATAGAACCACCACCAATCCAGTTGTCTTGCCAAAAGAAGGAAGATCCTAAATTTATACCCCAAGATATTAAGGATTTAGCCACCCATTTAATGGAGCAAAGCTTTTCCAAACTGGGGATTCACCCACTTTATAAGAATAGATACGAGGGTGCTTACCCTGGCAATATTTAGCAGTCATAAAATTAGCCCAGAGGCTATCACTTTTTCTAAATTTCCACCAGAGTTTATGTGAGAAGGCAGTAATAGCTTCACGAATAGATTTGCAGCCAAGCCCACCTTCATCCAGGGGCCCACAACATTTATGCCAAGAAGTCCAATGGATCCTTTTAACTGAATTATTAGATCCTTTAAAAAATTTATCAAAGAGTTGATCAATTCTATTTAAGATAGAATTAGTAGTGATGATGGTTTGAATAAGATATAAAAGCATTAAATTAAGAGTACTCTTAAGCAAAGTAAGCCTGCCACCAAAAGAAAGTAAGTGAAATTCCCACACTAAAAATTTATTAGAAATTATTTGGATAAGCTCATCAAATTGATGGGATCTTTTTTTACCTTTAAAAGGAGGTGCACCTAGATATTTAAGAGGGATTTGTTGGTGTTTAAAGTTAATGATTCTTAAGATATGATTGATTTTATTATTATAAATTTTAGAGGATGTAATGAAGCAACTCTTGCTTTCATTAATAGAAAGACCACTTTCTCTAACAAAAATATTTAAAATTTCTTAAGTCTTTTGATATGATGAAAGGAAGCATTACAAAAGATAATGAAATCATCAGCAAAGATAAGATGGGAAATAGGGATACCACCAAGAGTTCTAAAGTACATGCTAGGATTGTTATTGAATAAATCATCTAAACTAAACAAAAAAGTTATACAATTCAAAGCACAAATACCAATGTCAGAATTAGTGTTTTGCTCAATAATTGCAGCCACATTCAAGATGTCATTTAAATCCTCTTTCTCATCAATTATTGCAGGCAAAGAAGCAAGGATAGACTCATTAGAGAGTGAATCATCATTTTTCAACCTCTTTGAATTTGGAATTAGCTAAAATAGGCATGTTCTCATGTAAAGAAAGGTTGTTGGGAAAAACATATTTTTAAACATTATTAGTACCTTTGCCAAGATCGGAATGAGAAGCATAATTAGCAATATTAGGAACATCAGAAGATTCCAAAAAATTTGACCTAATAATAACATTTAAGTTATTTTTAGGCACAAAAATAGTTTTTTTAACTTTATCAAAAGCAACTTTAGAGTTAGGATCATTCAAAATTTTATTTTTAAGATGCGGGTGTAGAACAAAACACTCTGAATTATCATGACCATGTATTTGCAATGGGAGAAGAAAACTAGAAAATGTTCAAATTTGACCTTTTATAAATAGCAAAACTTTTTAGATCCAATCCAAATATCCTTAGGATGTTTTTAAGGTAGGTCAAGTTCAACTAATATATGAGCAACAGTGGTACAAGATCTCATGATTGCTTTGATCGATTTGGAGTTCTGACGAAAAAAGCTCCGATAGCAAATAAAACCTAGTGGGTAACATAATGAATTCTCATATTTGGAAGAGTAACCACAGAATAATAGGTGATTCCTCTTTTATATCAAAAAGGGGAGACCACTTCAACAAACCCATTTTACAATTAAAGACAAATTAAGATTGACACAAGAAAACTTGTGAATAATCAAAATCATTTGTAAGTTAAATCAAAGTATGTCTTGGATCGATCAAGCCAATAGAGAAAGCACCCAAAAGTTTAAGGTTAAGAAAAAAAGCTCAGATCTTGTCCAAATTCGGTTTACATAGAGTAAATTTGCAAATCATAGTAAATTCGAAAGGTTTTGCATGCTTTTCGACATCAAGATCGACACATGATCGGAGACATACCTTAAAAGAAGTCAAAAGTAGTGTCACCGAGTCAGAAGATGTAGAGCTCTTACCTAAAAGAACATCCTTAAAGGATTTAATAGCAGGAATGGCATTGGGTTAATGAATCCCCACAAAATCATATGCCTTAATCGGATCATCCAAAATGGGAGATGTAAGCCACGAGTTTGAGATTGCCGTTATCATATTCAGAAGAGGCACATTACGCGAGCAACCAGAGATTGAAAAAACTCTAGAAATCGATCAAGAATGATAAAGTAACCACCAAAATGCAAGACAGGGAGTGCGTCGACGAAGGGGAAAATGAAATCACCAGAACAATGCAAGGGAGAGGAGATTTTTTTGGGGTTTAGGGTTATGGTTTAGGGTTTACGGTTTAGGAGTTTTAGCTTGGTTTAGTTTTTTTAAGTTTAGTTTATTTTAGGTTTAAGTTTAGGTTTAGGTTTTAGGTTTAGGTTATTTAGTTTAGGATTTAGATTTTTTGGTTTAGGTTTATTTTCTTTAGGTTTTAGGTTTTTAGGTTTAGGTTTATTTTTATTTATGTTTATTTAGGTTTAGGTTTAGTTTAGATTTTATTTAGGTTTATTTTTTGGTTTATATTTTAGGTTTAGGATTTAATTTATTATTTTAGGTTTAGTTTAGGTTTTTAGTTTAGGTTTAGGTTTAGGTTTTTTGGGTTTATTTTTATTTAGTTTAGGTTTAGATTTATTTAGGTTTAGGTTTAAGTTTTATTTATGTTTTTAGGTTTAGTTTAATTCATTTTAGTTTAAGTTTATTTAGTTTAGGTTTCTTTAGGTTTATTTTATTTATGTTTAGGTTTAGTTTAGTTTAGCTTTAGGTTTTTTAGTTTAGGTTTAGGTTTTATTTAGTGTAGGTTTAGTTTTCTAGGTTTAGTTTAGGTTTAGGTTTTGGCTTTAGGTTTATTTTTTTGGTTTAGGTTTAGGTTAGGTTTAGGTTTAGGTTTAGGTTTAGGTTTAGGTTTAGGTTTAGGTTTAGGTTTAGGTTTAGGAGGTTTAGGTTTAGGTTTAGGTTTAGTTTATTTAGTTTAGATTTTAATTTAGGTTTAGGTTTAGGTTTATTTATTTAGTTTAGGTTTATTTTATTTAGTTTAGGTTTATTTAACTTTTAGGTTTAGGTTTAGGTTTATTTAGGTTTCAATTTATTTAGGTTTAATTTAGGTTTAAGTTTATTTTAGTTTATTTTAGGTTTTTAGGTTTAGGTTTATTTAGTTTATTTATTTTAGGGTTTTAGGCTTAGGGTTTAGGGTTTAGGGTTTAGTGTTTAGGGCTTAGGGATGTAGGTTTTAGGGTTTAGGGTTTAGAGATGTAGGTTTTAGAGTTTAGGGTTTAGGGTTTAGGTTTTAGGGTTTAGGATTTAAGATTTTAGGGTTTAGGTTTAGGTTTAGGGTTTAGGGTTTAGGATTTAGGTTTTTGGGGTTTAGGGTTTATGGTTTTTGGTTTAGTGTTTTAGGATTTGGGTTTCAGGTTTGGGGTTTAGGGTTTTAGGGTTTAGGATTTACAGTTTAGGGTTAGTTTTATGATTTAGGGTTTAGGGCTAGATTTTTTTATTTTCTTAAATTATTTTATTTTTTTATTTTTAGTATTTAGGGTTTAGGGTTTAAGTTTGAGGTTTAGGGTTCAAGTTTTAGTTTAGGTTTAATTTTAAATTAAGTAAACTGGTAGGTTTATGTTATTTATTTATTTATTTTTTATTTAGGTTTATCTTTCATTTTTTTTGGTTTATTTATTTTAGTTTAGGTTTTTTATTTTAGTTTATATTTTTAGGATTAGGTTTGGGTTTATGTTTATTTTTAAATTTAGTTTTATTTTTATTTTGTTTTTTAGGTTTAGGTTTTATTTTTTATTTTTATTTTTTAGGTTTAGGTTTATATTTTTATTTTATTTTTTAGGTTTAGGTTTTAGGTATTTATTTTAGGTTTACTTTTAGGTTTTATTTTTAAGTTTAGGTTTAGGTTTGTTTTTAGTTTATTTTATTTTATTTAGTTTTGAGTTTAGGTTTAGGTTTATTTTATGTTGTTTATTTTCGGTTTAGGTTTTTTTTTTTGGTGTAAGGTTTAGGTTTATGTTTATTTATTAGTTTTTATTTTATTTATGTTTTAAATTTTTTAGTTTAGTTTAAGTATTTATTTATTTTATTTTAGTTTAGTTTTTTATTTTATTTTATTTATAGGTTTAGGTTTAGGTTTTAGTTTAGGCTTTTATTTTATTTTATTTAGGTTTAGATTTTTTTATTTATTTTATTTTAGGTTTTATTTAGTTTAGGTTTAGGTTTTTATGTTTTTAGGGTTTAGGGATTAGGGTTTAGGGTTTAGGGTTTAGGGTTTAGGGTTTGGGGTTTAGGGTTAAGGGTTTAGGGATGTAGAGTTTATGATTACAAGTTTAGGTTTAGGTTTAGGTTTAGAGTTTTAGTTTAGGTTTAGGGTTTAGGTTTAGGTTTAGGTTTAGGGTTTAGGTTTAGGTTTAGGTTTAGGTTTAGGGTTTAGTTTGGGTTTAGGGTAAGGGATTTTTTTATTTTATTTTTAGGGTTTAGGGTTTAAGGTTCAGGTTTTAGTTTATGGTTTAGGGTTTTTGATTTTTTTTAACGCAGATCAAATTTAGATTCAAAATTTCTTCTTTTTGATTTCATCAACCAAGTAACACACCAAGTTTTCTAAGACCCAAACGATGACATAGATCAAAAATGAGCATGCATAGAGCAAATCAAAACCCTAGATAACTAGAACCGTCTCTACTATAAAGACATAATTCCATAAGCACAGATCGGATCGTTCTTTAGTTTCTTAGTTCCCATCAACCACCTCGCCTCTCAGTAGCATTATCGAACATCATATCCTCTCTCCCTTACCACCACAGTAGTAATCGGTCCTCTATCTCCATAACCACCACAACTCGACCACCACCTCCATATCCACCGGCTCATCCCCACCACCATAATGATAATTCTACTCCTTCACCTCCATTCTAGGCCGAGCTTGGTTGTGGTGATGTTCTGTCATCAAGGTTCTTCTTAGGGTTTTGTTTAGGTTTAGGTTTATTAGGCCTTAGGGTTTAGTTTTCTTTTTTAATTTATTTAGTTACTTTAGGTTTAGATTTAGGGTTTGGGGTTTATGGTTTAGGGTTTATGGTTTATGGTTTTAGGGTTTATGCTTTTAAGGTTTAAATTTTATGGTTAGGGTTTAGGGTTTAGGGCATAGGGTTTAGGGTTATAGGTTTAGTGTTGTAGGTTTAGTGTTTAGGGTTTAGGGTTTGCTTTAGGGTTTAGGGTATAGGGTTTAGGATTTAGGGTTTAGGTTTTTTTTAATTAAGTAAACCGGTAGATTTTGGTTTACTTAGTTTACTTAGTTTATTTATTATTCATTTTAGTTTATTTTATTTTTTATTTTTAATTAATTTTATTTTTATTTAGTTTAGTTTATTTATTTTAGGTTTATTTATTTTAGTTTAGGTTTTTTTATTTTAATTTATTTTTAAGTTTATTTTTTTAGTTTAGTTTTATTTTTATTTTATTTTTTATGTTTAAGTTTTATTTTTATTTTTAGGTTTAAGTTTATGTTTTCATTTTGTTTTTTTAGGTTTAGGTTTTAGGTTTTTATTTTAGGTTTTATTTTTAGGTTTTATTTTTTAATTTAGGTTTATGTTTATTTTATTTTATTTAGTTTAGGTTTAGGTTTATGTTTAGTTTATTTTAAGTCTAGGTTTAGGTTTTATTAATTTTAGTTTAGTTAATTTTACTTTAGGTTTATGTTTACTTATTTTGTTTATTTTATTTTATTTTAGGTTTATGTTTTTTTTTAGTTTAGGGTTTAAGATTTATTTTTATTTATTTTGGTTTTATTTTTAGGTTATTTTAAGTTTAGGTTTTTAGTATTTATTTTATTTTATTTAGGTTTATTTTAGGTTTAATTTTATTTAGGTTTTTTATTCTTAAGTTTATTTTATTTTTTTAGTTTAGGTTAGGTTATTATTTATGTTATTTTAGTTTATTTTATTTTATTTTTAGGTTTTAGTTTTGGTTTTTATTTTATTTTATTTTTTTAAATTATTTATGTTTATTTCTTTATTTTTTATTTACATTTTATTTAGTTTAGGTTTAGGTGTTTAGGTTCTTAGGGTTTAGGGTTTAGGGTTTATGGTTTTAAATTTTAGGATTTTAGGGTATAGGTTTAGGGTTAGGGTTTAGGGTTTGGGGTTTAGGGTTTAGGGTTTAGTGTTTAGGCTTTAGGGTTTAGGGTTTTTAGGGTTTTGGGTTTAGGGTTAGCTTTTGGTTTAGGGTTTAGGGTTTTTTAGGGTTTAGGGTTAGTTGTAGGGTTTAAGGTTTAGGATTTAAGGTTTAGTGTATAGGGTTTAGGGATTTTTTTAAAAAAAATTAAGTAAACTAATAAGTTTAGGTAAATTTAGTTTATTTATTATTTATTTTATTTTTTATTTTTATTTTTATTTAGGTTTAATTTTTATTTTTATTTAGTTTAGTTTATTTATTTTAGGTTTATTTATTTTAGTTTAGGTTTTTTATTTTAGTTTATTTTTTTAGGTTTATGTTTAGGTTTATGTTTATTTTTTAGTTTAGTTTTATTTTTTTTTTAGGTTTAAGTTTTATTTTTTTATTTTTAGGTTTAGGTTTAGGTTTTATTTTTTTTAGGTTAAGGTTTTAGGTTTTATTTTAAGTTTATTTTTAGGTTTTTTTTTAGTTTAGGTTTAGGTTTTTTTAGTTAATTTTATTTTATTTAGTTTAGGGTTTAGGTTTAGTTTATTTTAGGTTTAGGTTTAGGTTTTATTTATTTTAGTTTAGTTTATTTTAGTTTAGGTTTATGTTTATTTTATTTCATTTATTTTAGGTTTAGGTTTTTTTTAGTTTAGGGTTTAGGTTTTATTTTTTTATTTTTTTTTAGGTTTTATTTTTAGGTTTATTTTTTAGGTTTAGGTTTTTATTTAGTTTTTATTTTATTTAAGGTTTTGTTCCACCATCCTTCAAGATCTTTGATGGCAGTGGAAACACATGATAACACATTGCAAACTTTAGATCACTATTGCAACACTGGCGAACACACTCCTCTTACGCCTTTTTTGCATGTCGGTGTTGCATTTGATTGGTACATCGCCCAATAGTTTGGTGAAGTCTTTTCCTGAGTTGGAGCCCCTCTTCATCAAGAGGTTTGTTGGAGCTCAAGAGGGTGATTGTAGCGACCTCATTGTAGAAATAAAACTCAATGAGTCCTTGTTGATTACATTCTGGTGGCGCAACAGCATGAAATGTGAACCATAAAGAACAACATGCCATTAAGATTCTTCTCAAGAATATCCATGGCCCAGTCACCTTCATGCTTAAGGGCATTACCATCAAAACATTCGAGAAATTAATCAACAAGGAGGCTAGCCTACAAGAGGAAGCCAAATAGTTGCCCTTTCTGACCAATCATCTAGGCCCAAGCCGCATAAGGTGTTTGAGAAGAAGCTAGGGACAATTGTGTCGATTGGGAGGAAGCACCAACGAGTTCATTATGAGAGACTACAAGCTTAGCAGTCTCCTTTGTCACCTCCTCTTCTACCACTTCGACCATCATACCGGCCACCGCAGGTGCACAATGACCATTTCCACCACCTCAGCAACCTACCCAATAGCGATATGCATATCCATCGGTAGCAACTTTCCACCTACTCTTGCCGATAGATTGAATAAGCCATATTCATTCTAGAGGGAGGTAGCTAGGAAAATCTTTAAGAATATCTTAAAGCAACCTGACTTTCAGTTACCAAAGCCTAAGAGGCCGGGGAAGTGGGCGAGTGATGATCGTGCTATGCCCCTACCACATGTTAGATCATGTCTTAGAGGATTGTATAACTTTTAAGGATTAGCTTAAGTGCATCTACAAGTTGAGAGACATAGTTATCCATAAGGAATACTTATTAGAACAACCATCCAGTTATGTTAGAGTAATCCTTGGGGATACTTGTGATCCTCTTAAGACCAAAGAAGGTTAGGATATCTCCCTATCTTGAACCTCTATGAAGATCATTTCTAAGATCAAGAAGCTTTCCTTTCAGGTGTTTGAAGTAGCTCAAACCTCCAACACCAAAGAAGGTTTGCTAGTTGCAAAGGACAACTCGGGGAGGGTGACGAAGTAACGACTCACCATACTTGCCCAGGATAGTTCACTAGTGTAGCCACCATCAGAGTCCAATACTCCCTCCACTGTTGTAGCTACCACCTCTTCTTCTAGCTCCTCTTCTATCGATAGGGGCATTGTATCTATGTATAAAGGCACTAAATCCCTTAATCTGCTTACTTTACTTGATTTATATCATGTACCTCCACCTGAAAAGAAATTAATGAAGAAAGATGATTCTACTTATATATTATCTACTTCTAGTGGTCTTAATTTTATTCCAATTGAAAGCTCTCTGAATCTAAATAAAAATAATTGCTCTAGTAGTTCTGATCCTTTCTTTCTGATTCAGAGTCAGACTATCCTTCTCTAAATCAATTTGGTTCACCTCTTGAGATTGACTTGGAGTCAACTGACTTTGAGGATCCCATAGGAGAAGCTGTAGGTATGACCAATGAGAAGATAGAACTTTCCACAAGCTCATCATTCCAAGGAGTCACTGAAGTCAACCTAGGCAGTGGAAAAGTTCTACCTCCTAGGGTAGCACTTTAGGATAAGGGTAAGCAAGTCATTGGTTCCAGTGAGCAGATAGCCCCTCCATAGGATGCTCCACCCATGGATATGCTTGTGGAGGACCAAGCCAGATTTGATTACAATGTCCTAGCTCACCTTAGAAAGTTTGCAGCTAAGTTAAGCATATACGACGCCCTTGTCTTATCCAAAGAGATGAGGGAATCTCTAATCAATGCCTTACTTGATCTAGAGATATGCTTAGCTCAGAGAGGAGGCATGCCACTCAAAGGACATCTTAGGAGTTACATTCAACGATGAAGACTTACACCTAGGGATGACTGAGCACAACCACCTCTTTACATTACAGTGGATATTGGCTGATACAAGCTATCCAGAGTTTTGGTTGACCAAGGTGTATCAGTCAACATTATGAGTCTAAGAACCTTTACCTGCTTGAGGATTGACATCTCCAAACTCCAAAAAGAAAGAATGATGTTGAGAGGATTCAATGAACAAAGCGAGAGGGCCTTATGGTGTTTAATTTTGGATGTATAGGGTGGTGGGGTACTTTTTGAGGTGATCGGGTACAACATTGAGGTATGATATACTATCTCGAAAGATAAATGCATCACCTTACAATGGACCTAATCACATAATAAAGACTCCTAAGGCATGATGGGTCTTCAAATGTATGAGAGATTTTTTCCCTGCTTTGTATTGATGAATAAAGCAGGGTTTCTATTAAACTAGGTTCTTAAGTTTCTTATGGAGGCAAGCCTTCATAGTTAATTACATCTTAGGAAATGAAATTTCTAAGAATACTCTTGATTAAAGTAGATAATTATCATCTCCAAAGATTTCAAGGTTAGACTATCAAATGATTGGTTGTATTTGAAAATTCAATTGGGAAAGTTCAAGGAGAAGACTTATTTTGGAATCCAAATGAAATAAGTAGGAAATGTTAATGATACTAGGAAGCATAGTGAGCATTCCAATCTATCCTATAGTTGGGCTTTATAATTTTGAAGCTGAGGAGAATTATATGTTTTGAGTTGAAATTTAATTAGATTACTATGGCTTATAATCCACCAACACAAGGTTGTGGGAATGACCAAGAGGTGAGGATGACATAAGGGTTTACCTCCACAAGAGAGAATAAATTGTCCGACTTCTAGACTTATAACTGCCTGGAGTGGCCATCAATAAACTTCTATGATTTTAAAATCATGTAGTCCTGTCTTATGAATTGCAAGATAGAAAGGGTAGTTATTTAATTAGAAAGAGACTAAAGTCCTAAACAAACTCCCTAAGAGACTAGAGCATGAGTGGTATGAGCATATGACTTACTATATAGATGCAAAATCTTTTCAAATTTTATTTCATTTTAGACAAACCATTTTGACAGAGGCTTTAAGATTTCTAATGCCTAAATGCATGATGAAATAGGATGGGTCAAATCAGCTAGAAGAAGGTGTTCTCCACCACAAGGGATGCCTCACGGGTTAAGCATTCTTTTATCGTGCAAAGATGGAGATCCTTCATGTTCAAGTGAGGAAAAATATGCATGCATGATGTGAAACATACAACCATATAGCTAAGGGGTTCCTAAATCTTTTAATTATGTTATTTATGCCTTAGGCTTTATGATGAGGCTATGAGTTGT
>JAKCPB010001375.1:0-53967 GCA_021442155.1 Cymbidium sinense | reverse complement strand
TTTTTCATCTTCAAAGCATTTTGATTTGGTTGTATCCTCGACCATCCATCCATGAATGAGAACATGTCATATTTGGAAGTGTTGTCCACCAATAGTTCGATATTGGAAGTGAAAAACTCATCTTTGGGCACACCTTATTTAGGTCCCTAAGTCAATGCAAAGATGAATTTGACCATTCTTCTTCTAACTGGGACAATTGGCTATCTAATCTGATACTTCCTCCCAAGCCCGCTCGTCTTATTTTTTTGTAATTACCTATTTTTCAATCTCTAATTTCATTTGCCTAGGAGCTTTCTTAAAAGTGTATCCGTTTAATAGCTAGTTTATGAACTGCTACATTAGGGATAAGCCCCATTTCGTAATATGTCCGTGCAAAGCAATCTCAATTCATAAAGTAGCATTTTTAGTTCTTTCAACTTTCTCAAGAAGAATGGCATTAATGAAAGTGGGATCATCCTCAACCCCTAAGTTGACTTCTTTAAGTTCATCCATAGTAGTTATTTGTCCACCATCTTCAAGTACTTCAGGTGCAAGCTTGACTTCTACTTCTTCATCATTTTAAAGAAGAATTTCATGGGAATCATCTTCTTCATCACTATGAGCCTCGATCTGCCTTCTATTATATTATAGGCTCTATCTTGATGAGATTTGATGAACCCCAACCTTTAGTGATAAACATATCACTTCTTCTGGGATGCTTGAGGACTTCTTTGGCTCCACATCTTGTTAAAGACTTGAGTCCTATGTTTAGTAGTTCCCATATGAATTCCAAGCTTATGCATCATTCTTCACATATTTTGTGGATAGTATATTGGTATTCTTGTTGGTATTATCTTATTAGAACTTTTATGTTGAGCAGGCTGTTCAAAATCTTGAGGCTGAGACACCTCAGATTTGTAAAATAGAGTTCCTATTCTGCCACTCTCACTCAACGATGACACATAGAATGTTATCAATTTGTTAATATTATGAACCTCCAATGGACCTTTGAAGCACGAGGGATGTATAATTTTGAGTGAGTCATCTGACTATGCCAAGTGAGCTATCCTCCTTGATGCAGCAATCTAAACTCTATTTCCATAAGTAGATTCAAGATCATAATCTGAATCAGAATCACTTATTTTATACTATGCTTTTCTTGAAAGCTTATAAGTTCCCTTAGGTTTGACAGGAATGTCTTCTCCTTCTTCTGTGTCACTTCCCAAATGAGGAACTGATTTTCCTGACTTAGGTGCAAAATCAAGTGCTTTAGGAGAGAGATCACCTTCCTTCTCTCCCACTCTTTCGCTCACTTTATGAAATTTCTTTTACTTCAAGTGGATGCTACCGCTTCAAGCTATATTTAGCTCTTTGAGGATGAAATATTTTGCATCTTTATAAATCTTTATTTCATTATGGAGAATGGTTGTAGGTTACCGTGAATTCTCAATTCTTCTCCATCTTTAGATACTTCATACATTGATGCATAGATGAGACCATGCCATACTCATGCATGGCCTCAAGAGAGCTCTAAATGATGTATCGACATCGACATTACATGGAACTTGGCTTCAGATATAAATCGAACTTGAGTGAGAGAATAAAAGAACCCGAGTTTTCACCCCTTTCATTGAATCCATGAATCCATCAATTTATCTCTCCAAAGATGTTGGATATCGAAAGTGATAATCCTCTTTAGACTCATAAAGTTGATAAGAACTGATCAAATTGATCGAGATGCCATCACCTCTATAGTAATATAAAGAGGACGATTGTGATTTTGTTCCCAATATAAGATCTTCTTCAAAATGTGATTACGGGAGATCTTGAGTTTGCAATTCTTCAGTCATGCATTTTTTAGCAAAGTAAGCTTCATAACTCTCTTGATCTTTGAGAGCCTGTATCAAGATTTCTCGGAGATCTTTTGACATCAAGAGAGCCCGTACACACTCAGTTGTGCAGGGATCTTTATCAGGTGTGATAGAATATTATAATCTATCTTCTCGCTTGATTTAGCCTTTATCCTAAGATTTTTGGGAATAATATCATTATTGACTTCAATTTGTTTGCCTTTGTCTTTATTTGCATTTCCCTACTTTGATGAAGGTGGTAAGACTTTATCACTCAATGAACTTGAACCACCTTATCTTGCTCAAATTCTTTTGAAGAGGTAGTTTCTTCAAATTTCCTTCTTATTCTAGAAGATTGGCCAAAAAGGCTAAATTCATTTTTCAAGGTCATACGTTTCATAGGTGATGATATCGATGAGTCTAATTCTTCTCCGTCGGGAAAACATAGATTTTCATCTAAGTTGTTATTTTCTTGTTGAGTCATTAAAAAAAATTGAGACATTAGCTCCTTAGGCTCTTCTTGCTTTCCTGATAAAAATTTTGATGGGTTAGTCGAGTCTGTTTGACTCCCCTTGTCATTTTGGAGTAACTGATGAAGAAGAATATCTGACATCACCCAGATGACTAGGCATGGCTCTACTAGACAAGAGTCACCATTATCTTCTTCATCTGATTCTATAATGCAAGTTTAGGTGAAGTTTAAATGGTTGTCTTCTACGGTGATACTCCTCTAGATTGTTAATAATCTTTTGATTTGCAGTTCTCTTCTTGATCTTCCTTCTCTTAGCCAACTTCTTTGATTTATGAAGTCTGCATTTAGTAGACTACTTCTCATGTTGTGACGAAGTAGCCATATCAAAATGCCGCTAAGAAGCCCAAATACTTGGTTTAGGCATCTCTCTTAAGTCCAATATAGGTTCAAATGGTGATTTTCACTTAACACTAAGGACGTCTTTTAGCTACTTCTGCATCTTCACGGTCTTTTTGGAGTCTACTGTTTGCCAATCTTCAGTCTGAATTGATTTCTCCTTTTGTTTGTCTTTCTGATGATGATAAGAAGACGAATCATCCTCAGATTTCTGACTAGAACATGATAGTGTAAATTCACCTTTCGATACTTTTCTTTCTATCTTTGAAGACATACATAGCCTTCAATAGATGACATCATCCAATGATAGGGATGATAATTTAGATTGTTGACTTGATCAACTTCTTCAGGCCTTTTAATTTCTGGTAACAGTAGACCGACTTTGACTGCTTGCCGAAATAATTTAGCCACACTGTCCCTTCTTAAGGAATATTCTTTGTTTATCTTTTCCTTAAGAGATGGCCGCATTTGCTCATCATCTCTTGTCGCTTATTTTGGATGCTCCCCACCACTTGAAAAAATCTGAGATTTTTCGTTGCCTCCAAGTACCAATTTTGGCTATGGATTAGAATAGACGGGCTTCTTTCCCTTATCATCATTGTATATTGGATGCTTTCCTTTATCCACATTATATATCACTTGCTTTTCACCATTTGAGCTATAGAAAGCTGCATGAATTTCATTTCTTCTTAAGTCTGAAGGTTTGTTTCTCTTTGCTTTATCTGCATAGACTTCAAACTTATGGCGGTTCAACTTTTCGAATTTAGCCACCCTATCGAGCAAGTCCTGGAATGTTGCAATCGATATCATGCATAGAAATGGTGCCATTTTATCATCCATATTGCCCATTAGCAATTGGATCGCATATCTTCTTCCAATTGTTGCTCGTACTTCATACTTAGGTTGCACCAATGACTTATGAATTTTGTCACTGACTCATCTTTCCTCCTTTTCAGCAAGGCAAGGTCAGCGATTATAATTTTGTCGGTTGCACTGGCGAACCTCTTCACGAATATAGTCTTTAATTCAGCAAATATTTTAACTAAATCATTTAACAATTCTGCATACCACTCAAAGTCGCTACTAACGAAATGATGAAGAAAGGTATCATCTGTTACCACAAGTAGCCTTAAATTGGGCTAGATTTTTTGGAGCCCACGAAAAGTATTAAATGCATCGAGTAACCTCTTTCTTGGTATTCACCGGTAAGGCCACCCTTACTCACCAACTTTTCCCCGCTCCAGGCTATGACCTTTATCTTTTCATTGATTATCATTTCTAGAGCATTTGTTATCGCTCAAAGTGTGTGCTATTTTGAATTATCGACCGGAAGTAGTGGGTTAACCTCGCTCACTTCATGCGTAGTATGTCAAATTGAGGTACCATGTGGTATAGAAGTTGTATTAGCTCATTGATTAGCGCATATGTGTGCACTTGATGTGATATTCTTCTACAATATATCCATCATGATATTCATTTGTACCATCATATCATTCATTTTGGTACCAAGTCGTAATCTCCTTATCTTTAACCTCCATTCGATTTTCTTTGATTTCTAGCTAGCCATGACATCAATGTCTTTTTCTTATTCTATTTATTTTGTTCTATTCCTTGCTCATTTTAGGGGAGAACTTGACTCCTTCTCTTGCATTTACGTAGAGGTTAGGGTACAATGATGACATTATAAAAGTGTGTACCAGGCTGATCATTTCCTAGTTCAATCATATAGATAGCTTTGACACCCATGATCTCTTTCTCATTCTGGTCTTCTTCTTCTTCTTCATCTTCAGCAAAGATCGAAGATTCACTCTTTATTTGCTTCTATGAAGACTCTTCTTCATAAACGTCAAATTCAGGTTCAGATTCTCTGAATTTGCGTTGCTGCTGATGTTGCTGGGCGGGGAGTTTATCTATATCTATGACCATATAGACAACTTCCACTTCCATAGAATCTTCTTCATTATTTTCCTCTTTCACATGAATTTTTTATCGATGTTTCCAATGGATCTCTAGTTTAATGTCTGGAACAACCACTTCTTTTATTAAAGGACCACGGTCAACGTCAACCTTCTGTTGTATGGGTGAAGCTGATCGACGATGGGATCCCCTAGAGGATTCTCCAGGGTGTCGACCATCATATCTTTCATCAGTTATATCATTTCTTTTGGGTATCCACTTATGATGAGTTGATTTTGAGGTTTTGAGTATATGTATCAGATGTCACACATCTTCTATTACTCAAAGTTTAATTATGGGGCCTTGGCCACCATATTTGCTTATCTTTTCACCGGGAGCTTTCAACAGTGGATTCTTGGACATGAGGTCTAAGTGTCCGATGCTCACCTAAGGCGCTCACGGCCGCCATCGAGAGATGACAACTTTCTTGGTAAAGTATTTTCCATCACCATAGGCCTCTAAAAATATTCTTTTCATTAGCTATCCTTTTACTTTGAGAGCTTTATGTATCCAGATGTTTCAAGTTGTCTCCTCTATGGTGGTGGAGCTTGACGTGGTTGGTTCCAGAAGGACTGCTTTATTTTGCCAGTAGAGCTATTCCTCTTTACCCACTTTAGATTATCAAAGTTATTATGGGTAGGAATACTCACTTCCAACGACAGTATTGCTTGTTCACTAGGTCATTCAAAGGGGACCTGCTGAGCCCTCAACTTAGCGTTTCTCCTTCTTCTCTATCTTCTAGTTAATTTGCTTCCTCATGAGGAAGCTTCATGATCTTTCCCGGTACAAAGAAATATACTACGAGGAATTAAAAATGCAATTTTCTCACTGATGATTCTTTTCGTCACGGGGGCTTCAGATTGACCTAGCTTTTTGAAAACTAAAGTTCTCTGTTGGGAGAACTCCTTGATAGCAGTTGGCTATTGAACTGGTTAGCGCACATGGCTAGTAAGAGCTTTAGTAACTTAAGGCCTTCCAAAGATGTACGTGAGTAGTTCACGATAGAGAAACTCAAGCTACCAAATTGAATGGTACCGACATCTCGTGTTAATGATGGCATGGCTAGGATGATGTTCAGATCATCACCCATGGTGGTGAAAAGAGTTCTTTGTAGATCCATTTCTGTAAAAGTGAAAGATGGGAATTAGTAATTAACAATTATTATTTCACCCCATACTTTCAAGATGTAGAGGTGCTATAGAACAAATAATGGTGTAATAAAGATATACTCTATAGAATGATTCATTCTACATAGAGCCTCATACTGAATTCATTACACACTTAAATTATCATTTTTGTTTTGAATTTTCAAAAAACTTTATTGCTACTATAGCACATATATGACTAGCCAAAGATGGAAAGAGAATCTTGTCCCCAATGGAGTCTCCAGAATTGTGCTCAAAATTCGCCACCCACCTCGATAATATTTTGATTAATTGAAGAGAGTGATGATTTAAATGTCTGTAATTTTCAAGGCATATGGAATAGTAGATACACTACTGAGATTTCACCCTCATTTTGTGAGGACTTTAGATCTAGTTTTGGTTTCTAGTGCAAGCCCATAGTTAATCAGTGAGAACTTTCAATTATGGTAGTTAGATCGCTTAATGTGAGAGATAAGAAGATCATCATATGGAGCTTTAGAATTTAGATTATGAAATTCATGATTTCAACTTAAATCGGATAGTTGGGGAAATGATGATGTGCCCGATCTAGATCCCATGATTTTATCCGGCGTCCCTACTCGGAAGAGGTAATGACCCAACCCAAGGATCCTCAACACATGGGTTATGTCGTCCAAGATATCTTTGTAGACCTAGGGTGGTGTTGTCTGGCATGCCTTAAGTCTACCCTAACAATGAGTTTGTTTGTCCATCAAGTATACCCTATGATTCACAACTCAAAGGCGAGAGCCATTGGGGGAGCATACCACTACGGAGATCGTAATATAATGGAGGCCAAATCACCATCGAGGACTCATAGCTTCATCTGTGGAGCCTATCCAAGCCACTCGTGAGAACACGGGCCACGTCTTAACTGGCGTGAGATTGATTGAGAGTGAACATAGCATAACACTTGATTTGATATTGGCTTCTTTGTGACATAGAGTTTTCTTAATTTATCATACCTGATAAACATTTGCAGAAGGTGGATATATTGAGTTTGATTTAACTTTTTAGTGATAGAGTTTTATTTAAGCAGTTTTTAGATTGCTACTTAATTTGATTTGAAAAATTGATTAATTTGAATATATTTAAGAGCTTTAGATTCTCTCAACTCTATTTAGCTGTTAACAAAAGATTAGATCTACAGTCACCTAACAGAATCAGTTTCTCAAATATTTCACTCATTTGAAATACTTATTATAGGTTTTAAGGTTATGTTAACCCAGACCCAATCCTAAGACTAAACAGGGAAGCAACCCGCGCAACATCCTTAGAAACTTGAATTTAAGCATTCAAAGAAGTGGGGCCCAGAGTTTATTTAAGAATTGTCTTAGCACGTTCTGCCATTGTATTGTATAATCTGTGAAGACATTGTAAATTAATTTAATATCTTATTAGATTTTTTAGATTAATATTTAATTGATTCTAATTTAGCCTGCGTAACCTTTTCTGACATTAAAATTTGCACTTAAAATCTTTATGTCAGCACATGCGTATTTATAAATTAGATAATTTCATATAATTAGTGATTTCTTGATTTTGAGAGTCATAATTTAGAATGTTCCTTAATTTTGTATTGAAGGGAAGCTCTTTTATTCGCTCAAGATTTAGTTGTCAATTGCCTACTCAAAAAGAATTGCGATCGTGTGGTGAAGAAGGTATGATTTATATTGTAGTTTAAAACATTACTTTTAGTTAACTTGTTGAGTTTTAGTAATTCTCCCAATTTGATTATGTTCAATCTACATCACATAAGCTATTATTTTAGTGTTTATTGTTTTAGCCACTTATTTATTACAAAGATAAGAATCACTTTCATATCAAGAGTTATTAAACCTAATTTGGATCCATCCCTAGACTTTAAGTTTATTATAAGTTTATTATGAGTTTAGCATTAGTGCCCCCCGCCTTCCAAAATTATCTTTAAAGGCTCACCCTCTTTTTTTCTTGTTTGACGCTTTTAGTTTAAAATTAGTTGTAGGTTTCCTTATCTTACTGTTCTTAACTCAGTTCATTTCATTCTCCCTTTTTTTCTAAGTCAAAAAATTTGACACAATTTAGCCTCCTCCCCTGCAGTCGTAGTTGGCTTACTCAAGACGCCTTGAAAGCGTGAGCGTGTCTTTGACACCAACCGATTTTTTTATCTCACGCCTCTTGAGTTGAGGCCTTGACCGAAAGAAGACATATAATGTAATATATATTCATCCCCTTTTTTCTAAGCAAAATTAGACAAAATTTTCAAGATTTCAGGGGAGCAACATCTAACTGTAACTTGATGCCTACAAAGATGAATGGTGTATTTGACACCACGCAGTTTTCATCTCGTCGTGCCCTATTGAGCACAACGAGGTCTTCAAACCTGTAAAGAAATATAAGAATATATATATATATATATATATATATATATATATATATATCCACATTCACAGATCACACATGTTTTGACGATTTTTGATTAATCGAATGCTTGAAAGGAACGCAGGTATGCAAGAATGTAATTTAAAGCATGACGCCGAAACCAAAAGAAGAATTCGCTTGTTAACGATGTTCTTCCCGGTCATGAAACAAATGGGAAAGCTAAAAAAAAAAGAAGAATTCGCTGACAATGTTCTTCCTTTTTTCGAGTGAAAATGGGAAGAGGGTGCGGCTCGAAAGAAGAATTCACTGACGACTTCTTCCGTTTCGAAAGCGAAAATGGGATGGATGATTGAGGAATGAGAAGCCAAATTGAAAGAAAAAATTCGCCCGTTGATGATGTTCTTCCCCTTTGTGAAAAGTGGAAGGGTTTATGGGAAAAAGGTTGCAGGTATTACGCTGAGTGGCTCGGAAGCGAACAGAAAAGTATGCATGGTTGTCTCCTTTTTGGGTTTTATGGAATAGGCCTGAGAAGGCTGAGGTGGTGAAGATCAGTCAAGCATATCGGAATGACGGCCTGAGGCTGGACATGGGTCTGGCGAGGGTTGAGGCTGGATGCTACGGTCTGCAGCGAATGAGGCTGGATCGCTGAGTGGCTTCTGAACTGGCTGGGCTGGTCTGGCCTGAGGTGGGATCGCTGCAGTCAAGTAGCCGCAGAGCGTAGCTGCTGAGTGTCTGGGAGGAAGAGAAACTGTCAGAAAATGGGAATAATGGGGAGGGAGCATTTTTTTTTTACTTTCCCTTTTCTTTCTTTTTTTTAATTTCCAGCCAAATCGAAAATAGGAGGGAACAGTTGAGCATGAGGAAGAATAATTTAGAGATTTTAAATAAATTTTAAATTGATTAAACAGTTTTAATGTAGATTTTGAGCCTTTAAATGCACATAATCAATATATATATATATGAATTGAAGGTAATTTCATTGTTTTGAACGAATAGCTTCGATCGGAGGCCATTTTTCAAGTCGACGCCAAATTGAGTCCATTTCAAAAATGCCGCCACTCGACGCTCGATTTTATGCACTCATCCAATTGAGTGAACAATCTTACTTGATAAATTTTGATATTTCAAGCCAATATTCAACAATAACGAGGTCGCTGATCCTCATCGTCATATCGATTCGATATAAGCATTGACGACGAAGCTCTTGATCTGTTCATCAAGTCATGCAATATCTATGAGAAAATGAACGCGATGACTAAGTCCGTCACCGATCGAGGTCATTTGATTGATTTTGGCAACATCTAGTGTATTTCGCCGACGGCGCTACCACTTATGATTATTCAACATTTGCATACCCATCCGAATCGAAATAGTCTCATTTGATAGTTTTGATGCTTCAAAGCTAACTACTAATCAATTTCATGGTCGTTTTCTACATCGATGCCTGACAATGGACGCGGTAATGTTACTGAGCCGATAAGTTGATTGTAAGTGCAATATTTATATCTTAACCAATTTCAATATTCGAATGCAAATAAATCCATTCGTATCAAGGTCGTTTCCATCATTTTCGAGACGCCCAGCATCTCGATTTCGCCACAGCATTATTCGACATCGCATTACTCGTCCAATTAAGAATAGTCTCATTTGATCATTTTCAATGTTTTGAAGCTAACGGATGATCAATTTCATGAGTCGCATCATCATAGCTTTAATTTCGATATGCATGTATTGATACTGAAGGCTTAATCGATTAATCGTTAGATTTTGCAATATTTATATTTTGATCCATTTTAACGTTCTAAACAAAAAGTCAGTCAATCGGTCGAACCATTTTGACATCCGTGCATTTTGAGTCCCGAGACTGCGCCCGTCCGTCAATTAGACTTAGGCTTGACTTGACTTACGCATATGTGGAGGTCAACAATAATGTCCTTTGAGATTGAGTCATTGAAATATATAGCAATAGATTTAGAAAACCTTCTATTAGATCTTGGATTATGCATTCCAATTTGTAAGTTTGATCCAAATGTTTGAGACCAAATTCATTGAATATGTTTACAAAGAGATTTTTGTTAGCCACATAATCATTATTTTTTGAAAAGAAATTTTAGGTGCAAAGAAAGATGATTAAATCTTATTTAATTCGATAAATAATATTAATAAATAGAGTATAGTGTCTCTTAAAATAAAGTATATTGTTCATACCATTACTTTTTTAAAAGATCAAGCCAAAGAAAAGATGATGATGGGGTGTTTAACATGAAGAGATTTTCAAACTAGAACAAAATAAATCAATTTAAACATCATTTTGGTGGCTCCAACATTGCTCATATTAGTGCAAGTCTAAATTGAGAGGACTCATTGAAACAAACGTGGCATATAATTTTACTTTAAAAAATAATCTGTTTGAACTACAATTGAATATCAAAATTGTATAAATGCTTCAATTGATTTTGTGAGATTCTTAATAAGACCACAATAAGTTTTTCGAGAGCATGATGAGTTTGATAAATTCAAAAATTAAAAGTTCTTTTGGGCTTATGCACTTTTGGGATAATCATAATGCAATATAAATAGCTTTGTGCTAAGAAATGTTACCAAAAATTTAAAATTAATTGTTTATGATATTTAAAAGGACATTCTATTACCTTCACCGAAAATGGAGTCAAAGCTCCAACCAAAGCTCCAAACATAAATTTATTTTATTAATAATATTTAATTTTTACCAATTTTTAGATTAAGAAATTTAATTATAAATTAAGATTTAATTTAATTATATTGATATTATAGTTTAAAGCATTTATATTTCATTCTTTTTAAATATAAAACTATTCATATAATAAATTTGTCCACTATAAAAAAACAGACTAGTTCCATCCTGGCTTGTATGGGTCCAACTAGTCACTCAGCCCTCGGCTTTTTAATGAAAAAAATTAAAAAAAACAAAAGCAGTTAGGGAGACTCGTGTCCTTAACAGGTTTAATTAACTGTCCTTATCTAAAGAAACCAATGAAAACTACAGTAAAGGACTAAAAACCTCTATGAAGAAATTAAATTTGTAGATAAAGGAAAGAGAAAAGAACAATATGAACATTAACAAACAAACATTAACATAAAACACATAAATTTTCTAATGTAAAATCCTAAATACTTCATCAACCGATATTACATGCGACATTATGATCTTCCTCATTTATAAAGGATATAACGAAGCTCCGCTTTAAAAAAAAAAAATTGAAATCACATTTTCAAACAAATATATGATCTTCCTCAAACTTTGTTTTTTTACTTTTAAAAAAAAAATCGACTTTTTATTTTTATTTTAAATTTAGAAAAGTTGGGCATATCGATTTTAAATTTTCCAAATACTTCTTTAAGCAGTTATGAATAATATTACAGCTTTTCCTATTCCGTAAAGGCAAAAAAAGCTTCTCCAACAAAAATTTATCTGAATATATTGCATTAAAATCATTTCCAATTTTGCTTAAATCAGTTTTAGAATACTCTAAAATTATGTATTATTTTTGGACAGGAATGCTTAACTTCTATTTTAACATATTCATATGTGAAGTGATGTATTGTGATATGATTAGTGTGATAGGATAGTTTTGTGTTATCTATAAAAATATTAGGAGCAGAACCAACGTTATTTTCTATAGTTAGTAATGCTTAAAAGAGGGTAATGCTTCAATTCTATTTTAACATTTGAATTAAAAGGTGTTGAATTGTATAGACAATATGTGATTTTGCAAATAAATTTGCTCAAATTTATAAAAAAAATCGTCATTTAAATAATTTAACACTATAATTAATTTAAGTATTGTATGAGAGCATTTTTATTTTTTAATTTAAAAATTCAAAATGAGTTTAAATACATAAAATAAAATTAATCCCAAATAAACCTTAAAAAATTATTTGATATGAATTATAATAATATGCATCACAGACTGGAATGCAACATAACCACATAAGATACAAAATGTTTAGTCTCTTGTAATAACATTCTTAAATGCATAAAGAAACAATATTAAAAAAAATTAAAATCGATATGTGCAACTTTCCTAGATTCTAAAAATAAATAAAAAATCACATCCTTTTCAGAAATTAGAAGAGAAAATCATATTTATTTATGATATTTCATGTCAAATCACTAAGAGAAAATAAATGGAAGCATACTTTGATCTATGAGAGGAAGATGATTTCTATTTATTAATCTTCTAATTCAATATGTTTTTTTTTTCTTATAAAAGAATCTTTTATATCCTCCTAATGAAGGAATGTCAAAGAAAATGGGAGAAGAATATTCATATCATATAGATTTGCTATAATAACCATTAGTTATGACCACGAAAGAAGATATATATATATATATATATATATATATATATATATATATATATATATATATATATATATATATATATATATATGAAATTCTAAATAAATAATCAATAAATGAAGTATGCCAATTCATTCATGCATCAATGTGTGAAGATTTAAAAAAGAAGAAGATATATTTATTGAACCTAATTGAGCATTGAGAATGATGAAATAAAGTCAAGAAGATATTATTAAACTGATCATGATTTATTCCCATCAATTCTAAGATGACTCTCGTAGGGTTATAATGACACTTAAGCTTGGTCCAAAGGTAGGATCTAATAAAATTTAATGCTTCATTAAGATTATTAAAAATAGTAAAATACACCATAGGGCAACTAACAAACCAAGCCGAGCCAAGCATGTATGTATTCAAGCTTGAGCTTGTATATTATCGAGTTCAAGTTTTTTAGAATGGTGCTCAAGCTTGAGCTTATTTACCATTATCAAGCTTGATTCGATTTTGTTCGCGAGCTTGGTTCAATTTGGATCATCGAACTCATTAACGAGCATCTTATTTAATGAAATAAATGAGCTTTAATCAAGCCTTAATCGAGCTTGTTGACAAGTAGCTTGTTGAAAAATATACATGAGCTATATCAATTAAAGCTTATTAAGCCTAAAAAATATGATTTAAATAATATTATTCATAAACAAGTCTTAATCGAGCCATAATTAAGCCATAATCGAGCTCCTTAGCGAGCTTGTTCACAAGCTTTAAACAATAATGTTCATGAACATAAATGAATTGAATGACAAGCTATTCAAGCTTGTTCATTTAGCATTGAGTATTTACAAAGTGTTCAAGCTTGTTTTATTAGTTAATCAAATAATCATGAACGAGCTCTAAGCCACTAGTAGCTTGCCGAATGCTTGGTTCATTTGTAGCCTTAATCCACCTCTTGCCCCAACCTAAGTATAAAGCATGAGATGGGGCTATGCCCTCTTCATACTCTTAAGAATATCAACTCAAATGAAATATTAAATCAAATCAAGAATTTAAAATTATTTTAAGCTATTAACTACTTAAATAATAACCACCCTTTAGTAATAATTAAACACATATTTGGAAGACACAACAAAAACATTAAAGCCTAATTTTTGTCATACCACATAAGCCTAGCACACACTTTTTAATTTTAAGTCACTGACATTAAAATTAAGTTAGGATGGTGTCTTGTATGGTTTGATGTTTTATTTTTTGATGCATTATTTTAAACTAGATTTAGGGTGTATGTTCATAGTCTAGATGTTAGGACGATATTAGACTAATGATGTGTGCTGTAGAAGATTGTGCTTATGTTATAATAAAAATTATAGATTGTCTTGCTAGCAAGTGCTACTTAAGTCTCTGAGCATAATCCATTAGGATATGTGAGATTGTTGACTCAAGGAAAGGAAGCTATACCCCAATGTATGGGATATATAAATTATTTGGTGTGCATGTATGTTCATTTAACTTTTATTTTGTTGGTTCTAGTTAGATTTTATTTTAATAAAATATAAATTTTGCAATAGGCTTAGGATTAAAACTATTGCGATTATGATGAGTAGTGGCAAGAAGACCTTGACTTAGGAGACCTTGTGATGCTTGGAGTACCTAATTCATGAAGATAAAGGTGAAGATTGAAGACCCCTATAATTTCTTTTTTAATTGTAATTGTAATCTAGATTATATAAGGGTAAAGTTTGACTACCCATCTTTTTTTTTTCTTTTTATGAGGTGCACAACATTACTTGGCCACCCATCTTTTTTTTTTTCTTTTTATGGGGTGTAGAGCAGTACTTGGTCACACAGACTTCTTATTCTTTTAATCGATGATGAGTGTTTGGTTTGTTTATATTCATTGCATAATAGAAATGACATATTTTTCATAGGTTTTTTTAAAGTGTGTATGCTTTCTATATTGCATGGATATGATAGGCACTTTTAGAACTTAAATTTTTTACTCACACTAATTAACTTTAATTAGAATTAACTAACTTACAATCTTATTTTAAAGCCTAGAAATTTATTCAAGGTAAATGATTTAGTAGCAAATAAGTCTGTGATCAATGTTGTAACACCATGCATATAATTTATTTCACTCTAGGGGATCTCCATTCTTGGATGACAAGGGACATGATGAGGGCAATACCCTTATAGTGGAGAATACCCATTTCTCTCTTATTTAGACCATTACTCTATTTCATCATACATGTAGGCATAAATGTAGTCCAAGCTTGAGTCTAAAATAAAGAGTGAAAATTGAATAAAATTTGTAGCTTTCATTGCAACAATCTAAGGTATAATTTTCATACCAGTCACGATCTAATCTCTTAGGTGAGAATAGGACTTTAGATTCAATTTTAATAAATAACAATCTAGCCATCTTGCATCTGCATAAAATTGACCAATATGATTTTAAATCGTATGAGATTTTAGCTGGCAGCCACGCCACTCCAAATGGTTGAAAATCTAGGTGAGTCGAGATGGTTCCCATCTTTAGGTAAGGATGTGCCAAAATATCCCATCTTTGTAGAGTAAACTTAGGTTGAGTTCTTAGCTTATGCAAGAATATTATTAGACACAGTGTTCGGAGGTACCTATTTTCTTTATTACTATAGGTGTAAGTCCTCACTTCTTAAATATTTTCACAATCTTTTGTTGTGAGAATATTAGCACTAGCACTCTAATAAAATATTAACTCAAACTAATATAAATCTCTTAAAATAAAAATGAAGCCCAAGTTTAGGATAGATTGACATGCCCTTTTGGATTCCAAAAAGAACTATTCTACTTGAACATTACCTCTTTATCGTCCAAATTTATCTCAACTTTTTCATACACAATGTTTGAAATCTTTAGAGATACTGACTGACTACTTTAATCAAGAGTATTCTTAGAAGATCTCTTTCTCTTAAGATGTAATTAACTATGAGACCTTTCTCTTATAGGGAATTAAAAAACTTGGCTTAAAATAAACTCTGTTTGACTTCGTCCATATAAAGTAGAGAAAGAATTTCTAATATATGTTGACTCATCTATCTTAGGAGTCTTTATTAGGTGATTAGTATCATGATTTTTCTATCTTCAGAGAGTGTTTCATTCTTTGGAGCCACACACGATCATTCTAATAAGTACTCTCTAAGATCTACATGATGTCCTTATGACTTCAAATATAATCACCATAGAGACCTACATAATTAGTTATGAATTTTGAAATTGTAGGCCAATTAATGATTAATTAATGAGTAATTAACTTCATTTATGTGAATTTTGTAGTACCAAAGGTCATAATTATTATTTTTAGGTGCTTCGATATTAAGTAAGAGTGTTTGAACACTAAAATACCATTTCAAAACTTTTCATAATTTTTAATTTAAATAATTGGGTTAATCACACCATTAAGAATTGAAAATATACATTCCTTAATCCAGTCATCCAAATGACTTGAAATAATAATGGAAGGTAAAGAACATATTGGGAATGTCACCTCGAAGTTTCAGGTCATTTAAGTAAGTGAATTATGTTTAATTTCAAAAATATAAATTTAATTAAACCCTAATTACTCCTAATGTTCAAAATTAGAAATTTTATTTTTCCTTAATTAATTCCTCCTGCTCGTGATTCTAATGATTATTTATTTATATTTTTAGATTTTTTGTAAATTAGTATAGTTTTTTTAAAGATTTTCTTAATTAAACTCATTTTAAATCTAATTAAGTCGGTGTCGAGTTTGTAGTGTTTTACATGTGGAAGTACATGATTAGTTATTACAACTATCTCACGAGTCAGTTGATAGTGAGGCGAAGGGTGCAATTTTTCTATAAGCTATTCGATCAAATTCTGGAACAACTTTGATTAATCTCATGATTATAAAGGAGTAAATCTCATAAATCTAATGAGATTTATCATGGTCGCCCATTCTAAATCGCATTATTAACCTCACTTTTGGAGTGAGGATTCAATCTTTCCATCATATACCTAGGAGTCATCCAGACACTTGGATCTTCTTACCCATAGGACACTTCTAGCGACTAAGCGAACACTTAATTCAAACCTAGAGACTTAGGAGGACTTTCCATAGGTTTAGGAAATGTCTTAGGATCTAAGGAAGCCTACCTATCCTATGGCCTAACCCACGACTTATGCTTATCCAATCATGCAAAATCAAACCTCAAATTAATCCAACCAAAACCCAACTGAACTCCATTTCATATCCAAATTCCAAGTCAAATGATTGAAACCCATAACCTAAATCATTTTAATCCCTTAAGCCAATTCTATGGACTAAACCAAAATTCCTTCAATCAAACCTAATTCAATTGATTTTTACAAAAGCACTCAAACCATTCCAACCTTCATTCCAAACTCTACCAAAAGCTACAATCAAATCAATTGACCAAAATCAATTCAATTAACCCAAGCTAGCCCATTTGAACCCAAAATGTCCAAATGAGCCAAAATCTAATTAAACCCATAGCAATTGTAATCAAAGTCATCAATCAATCCCAAATCAATTATCAAACTCAATTTAACTTAATTCAACAGAAAATCAACTCAATTGACTCATTAGGTTCACTTGACCCAAAGTGAACTAAAAGAACCATTTAAACCAAACTCAAATCCAACCAAAATTGGATTGAACCAAGACATCCAAAACCTCCTATATTATATGTTGACCATCCTTGATTGATCAATTACAATTAATTGGGTTAAACCAAGCTAACATGGTAAGTTAACCCAAGTTGACCCAATTAGCTTACATGAACCAAAATGAACCAAATCTCATTCAAATTCAAATCAATTGAAACCAATGATTCTCACCAACCCAAAATTGATCATTGAATATGACGTGATAATCAATTGAGCCAAACTAAATCCAATTGTCCCTTTGACCCAAGTTGACCCAATTTGATCTAGAAGGCCAAATAGGGTCAAATCAAATTCTAATCCAAATTGCTTACAACTAATGACTCAAATATATCAAAAATTGATTATTGAACATGATCAAACCCTTGGTTGAACCTAATTTGACCAAGTCAACCTAATTGACCCATTTAACCCAAATTGACCTAAGGGGTCAAATTAGTCTAAATGATTCTTAAATCCAAATTGTTTGAAATCAAAACCTACAATCATCTACAAATGATCAATTGAACCTATACCAATACCTAATGTAAGCCAATTTGGCCAATTTGACTAAATTGGTTTACTTAGCCCATTTGACTCATATGAACCCATATGAGTCAAATTCTAATCCAATCAAAATCAAATCAAACCAATTGAACCCAAACATCCCAAATGATCATATGAACTTGTCTCAACCTATGGTTTGACCCAATTTGACCAATTGGTCAATTTAACTCAACCTAGCCCAATTTGACCTATATGGGTCAAATTGAGCTAAACCCAACTAAATCAAGTCCAAACTCATTCAAACATGGCATGACCCATCCTTGTGTCACCATGGGCCAGCCCAATTCAAACCTAACCCATATTGATCAATTACCCATTGTGTAAAACCCTTCAAATAAGATAAAATCTATTTATGGGTGGTCAAACCTCCTCCTTTGTATTTGACAGCCACCCAAAGCTTAGTTTGGACCCATGACCCTATGGCTAACCTGACCCAAGGTTGGTTGGGTCATATGTCAAGGGAGGTGAGCTAACCCACCTCCTCCCATTAGCACAACTAAGAAGCCAAAGACAAGCCACCTCAGCCTTTGGTAGCCCACCTCAAGCCATCACCCACTCAAATCGAGCCACCTTAGCTTCCATTTGACATCCGCCGGGCCACCGATCATCTTTTAAGGTAGAATAAATCCAAGCCTTCAAATTGGAGGGGGAGGAGAGTAAACTCCTCCCCATTCCACTCTCACACACATCAAAGGGTTCCTTGAGCTTGAGAGAGCCTAAACAAACTCCCCCAAGTTTCCTTGAGCTCCCTTAGCCTCCTCATCGCCGGCAAGGATGAAACCAAACTGAACTGAGACCAACCTTACTCCAGCTCCTCCTAAATCAAACTATTCTCAAATTAACTTCACCCACACGTTCATCAAGCTCTGACAACGATAAATGAATCGATCGATGACATCGACCCATCTAAGACCAACTCAGGTGATGATTCCAATGACGATTGTTCCATTGATCCACCGACGAGGAGCCAAGGCATGAGTTTCTCAGCAGGGCTTCATCTCTTTAAGATGAAGCTACCACGATCGATAGACCGTTGGCCTTGAGCTCCAGTGAGGTAAATTCTAGCAAGCTGTAGAAATCTATTAATGTGTTGGTCTTTTGTGAAGCAAATTGTGTTTTCTTACAAATCCCACCATTAGATCCTTCTAGATCCCCATCTCGAAGCATTTGGAGTCAATCTTGAGCACTCACGAGCTTCGATGAGCTCAGATCGAGCGAAAGAGGGCAGAAAGGTGTCCATCTTCTACCATTTAGGGGATGAGGAATTATCCACCGTCCATTTCATGTGATTGGAACGGATGACTGTGATTAATCTATCAGATTAACTCGATTTAATCATACTAAGAACTGCAGAATTAATCCCCATCATCTAATCTCATATCAGATGGTGAGGATGAAAGCGCATTTACCATCTCTAGCTTAGCAGCTGTGTTAGACGATTTAAGTGGCCAATCTTGTGGCACCACATGGAAAGCGCTGCCACGTAAGTTACCCATGTGGCGTCGATGAGATTAGGGATTAATTAAGGTTTAAAATATGTTTAATCACCCTAAAACTTTATAAAATCATAACTAATTCTAGAAAACATCAAAAATATAAATAAATATATTTTGGAAAGGTTAAACATAGGAGAATTTAAAAAAAAATAATTTCATTTGATTTTGAATAGTGATTAAAGCTTAATTAGGGTTTGAATGTTTCCTTAATTTGCCTAATTAAGCCTTAATTACTTGGGCAATTAATCCCAAACTTGGCATGTTGATTTAATGGGATGACCTCTACCTCCCATGATTTTATTAGTATTTATTGGCTATGTAATTAAGGGAATTGGAAATTCAAATCTTAATTACCCTCTTAATTAATCTAAATATTATTTAAAGCTCTAAATAGAAAAAACTAATTAATTTAACTTCATTTATCTCTGATTAACAAGGAGATGATGAGAGGAAGTGGTTAGGACCTTTTTCCTAATTACTTTTCCAAATTCATTTCATTAAAGAGAGTTAATTAGTGCCAGATTTAATTAAGAGACTAATTAATTAACTAAAAAAATGAAATCAAATCAAATTAACTTGGTAATCACATCAGATAATCTAATTTAAAATTAAGGGTTCCTCTTTATCTGTTCAATAATATAAAGACCCTTAAAGTTATGATTGGCCCATAAGTGTGGGAAAATCATAAAAATACTTAATTAGATTCTTTAATTTAATTAATCTCTAATCATGAGCCAATTGCATTAAGTCATTTAGGAACATTATAATTTTACTTTTCTCATATGCCTATCATTTATGGCTCATGATTAAATGGTTAATTGAATTAAATAGGCATGAGAAAGGGTAATTAAATAGATTGCTTAATGATTCAACCTAATTAAATTATTAAAACCACTTAATTATCTTTCCTTAAACAAATTAAAATTTTCAACATGGGAATGGGATGAAAAATAGCAAATGATCCCTCTTCTTTAAGTTTAATCAAAATCCAAAATCAAATGAATAAGAAGCTTTGGTTTTCTTTAATTTATTTTATTTGATGTGATTGTCCTTAGGAATTAGTGTAGTTGAATGTATTATATGGAGTGTTTGGCTATTCCTTTTTATTCACCTTAAATGTTCTATTCCATGTGATATCATGCATTCATTTTTTCAAAATCAAATAAAATTTACTTATATAAAATTACATGTATTGGCTTAATCTTATTATATGTGTGGCTATTATCACTAATAAATCCAAAAATTATTTTCTTCAATAGTTATAAATTAATAATAACATTCAGACTGATAATAGTTATGAATACATATAGGATTTGTATGTGTTTATAGCTTAAGAATGTGAAGGTAGTGCTTTATTTCCTATATTCATGTATGTATTTACATATGTTTGAATGATAATAAATATATTGTTTTGACATTCTAGGAATACGAGACTTTAAGTAGCCCTAATGATGTCATTTAATTATCTCACTTATCTGGTTTAAATAATGACACATACTTGCTTACATCATTTATACATATGCATGTGATTAAAAAATAAAAATCCCCTTTTCTACTAAAAATATACGCATTCATAATCATTTAAGTATGCCAAAATGTATTGCACATGTAGGTATACTAAGTGTTAAGTCATATTCATATTATGAGTGATGAAAAGGAACGGTTCAACCTATTTTATCTGATGGTAATTAAGTCACTTTAATCTTAAGATGTCTTTCATGTTGAATATGTTTCTTTAAGGTTAAACTAAACTTAGGATTAATAAAACATTTAATAAGTCATTTCAGGAAACAACTTAAGGTCAAGATGAAAGAGGTTAAGCTTCTTTCTTCTCATTACAACACTTAGATGCTAAGTGTAAATCAAATGAAACAAAATCAAATACAAATTAAAATTTGCAAACCTCTAAATAACTTAAAATGAAACCATCAATCATGTCAACTTAAATAATTTCAAAACTTAGAAAATCATAATTCAAAGACCTAGTTAAGACATACCACATAAAGCCTAAAGCACACACATTAGAATGCAAAGTCTCCGCTTCTAGCTTTATGTTAGGATGGTCTATGTAATGATGATGTGCATTATTTTATGATGTAATATTTTTGGCTAGATGTTAGGAATGTGGATCGTGGACTGGATCTTATGTCATTGATAGCCTAATAATATTTTCTACAAGGGATTTTGATTAAGGGGCCACTCACAAATAACTATATATGCTTTGCTTGGAGGTTGCTTATGACCCTATGCATAATCTACATTAGGACAGGTGGACATAGTTATACATGTGCGGGGTACTAAGTCCAAATTATGAAATATAACTGCTTGGATTTATATGTATGCATAGCTAACATCTATTTTCCAGGTATTGTTAGATTTACTTTTCTCATATAAAAATTTGGTTTGGTGCTATGGGGATTAGGATGAGTAGTGGCTAGAAGGCTTAGTCTTGGGGTGCCCTGTGATTCCTTGGAGCAAATCAAATTAAAAGAAGGAAAAAGAAGAATGAAGAATGAAGAAATAAAGAATGAAGACCCCCATAACATGTATTCAATTTCAATTGTAATTATTATTTTATAATTTTAGGTTGTATAAGGGTAGAACTCGGCTACCCAACCTTTTCTCTTTTTCAGGGTGTAAATTGGTACCCAACCACACCGACCTCTTATTCTTTCATGGTAGTCTATAAAAATGATTATTGTTATGTTTAACTTGAGCATTAGAATAACATGATTTTCATAGTTTCTTAATGATTGATGTTTGAATGTGTGGCGTGGATGCGATAGGCTCTTAGAACAAAATTAATTTTTCTACCCAATTAATAACTCATAACTAAATTTTAAACAACTTTCAATCTAATTTTAAAGCTTAGATTATAATCAAGCTAATTATAAGATTTAACAACCCCTTAGTTGTATGTTGTATGTCTAACATCATGCATGTCATATTATACCATTCTTGCAAAAATGAGGGCCTCCATTTCAGCACTTTAGTGCCCACACGACTTATGAAAGCAACCCTTTCTGATGGAGCTTCACCCTCTTTCTCTTTTGATTTGGTTAATAATCAAATTTCATCAGGCATTTAGGCATAAAGTATTCTAAAACTTTTGTCCAAAATATTGTGTCAAAATTACATAAAAAAATTATAAAATGTTACATTTTAGACTAAGTCATATGCCGCCATGATCTAGTCTCTTAGAGACTAAGTTTATGACTCTAGTCTCTTTCCAAATTAAATAACAAGAATAACTATCTTACAATTTCATAAGATCGGATTATATATTTTTGAATTATAAGAGGTGTTAGCTAGCGGCGACTTTAGGCAGTTGTAAGTACAGAAGAGTCTGACAGGTTTATCCTCTCTTATGGAGGTAGACCCTTATGTCCCCTTTCCACTTAAATTTAGGTCACATTTTTAACTTGTGTTAAAGTTTTCTAGATTTAGGATCTGAGGTTGCTAGTTTTCTTCCGGCTATGAGCATAAATTCTCACATCTTATGCATTTTCATAATCTTGTGTTGGGGGGATTAATAATCTAATTTCAACTTAAATCAAAATAAATCCTCTAACTTTCAAACTTATAAAACCTCACCATAGGATATGTTAGAATGCTCAGTAGGTTTCCTAGTATCATGAGCATTTCTTACTCATCTTCACTTGGATTCTAAAATAAGTCTCTCCAATTGAACACTCACATTTTATTTTTTCCAAAATAGCTAAGTTATTGTTAGTCTTAACATTAAAGACTTGGGAGATAATAATTGACTACTTTAATTGAGAGTTTTCTTAGGAAATCCCATTTCTTAGGATGTAATTAACTATGGAGGCTTGCCTCCATAGGAAACTAAAGAACTCAGCTTAAAATAAATCCTACTATACTTTTCATGTGTAGGGAAGAATCCATACAAAGACCCATCTGTATTAGGAGTCTTTGTTTGGTGATTAGGTCCATTGTAGGTGATATTTCTATATTTTGAGATAGTACATCATACCTTAATATCGTACTCGATCACTTTAATAAGTAACTCCTAAGATCTACGTTGTGTTCATCCGCACACACTAGCATCCGAAAATAAAACACCGCAGATTATTTTGGCAATTCCGTTAGGGATAGTTCCTCTCTCCATCTTTAGTAGATAATTATTGTCTTCAAGCATCGACAGTGGACTTATATTTTATATAAGCCCAAGACTATATTTCTTTCTGTTGGCACTTTTCTTATTTCATACATATGCAAAGGCGGCCAACATCCTTTAGGTTTTAGGACCTTACTCCAAGTAGGTCTTAAAACCCCTATTGGGTTCCCCAATAGATAAGAAAATAAATTAGTCATAGAAAGAAAAATAATTAAACATAAATCAAACAAAATTAGAGAACCTCTAACCACTAGCTTGGTGAAGTAAGGTTCATCCAATAATCAACAAAATTTCAATGAAATCCAAAGAAAAACAAAGAAAAATATTTTCCAAAAAATTTTCAAACAAAATTAATGAACCCCATTTAACATAATCAAATTTGATGAATGAGAGTTCCAATTCAAAATTAAAGAAAATAAATCCAACAATAACAAACCAAAGAAAAATCTCTCCTTCAAAATCTACAAATCTCTCTAATATGAATTAAACCCCATTTAATATAACCAAATTTGTGGAATGAGTGTTTTAATTCAAAAATCAAAATTAATAATTTAAATCAACATCAAAGTAGAGTCTAATCCTAATCTCTTTCAATAGTGCAACAAAGATTCCAAACCCCTCTTCCCTCTTCCTCCTTCAGTCAGCTTCCCACCATGTCTCGACAAGTTGATCTTTTCCTTCTCGTCAAGTGTGGGTTTGGCCTTAGATCTGACCATACTCACCAACTCTCTTGTGATCAAATTTTGTCTTCACTTTGAACACTTTAAAGGCACCTGTGAGGGACCATACCTCACCACTCTCAGTAGAGAGGGAAGAAGCCACTCCTATAGTTTGATGTGCAGTCTGACTCTGAGTACCCCTCTTTGAAGATGAAGGTAGTAGAGGTTTCCCTATCAGTTCTACCAGTTCAGTCAATTGTGCCTACTGCAGTTTCAACATGCGCTAGTACCACCTCTATGGTTGCCTCTGATTTAAAAAGGAAGGCTATCTTAGCTTCTGAGATAGTCTCCCCTACATTCAAGGTTGGTTCTAGTTCCCATCCAACCCCACTCACCAAGAACCAACACCGTAATAAGACATTATGAGCAAGTGGCCAAAGAGGTAGATAAAGCCTCCTATGTTGAGGAGGGTTCCCCTCGTGAGACCTCTCCACTCTTAGGTTGTAGTAGATTTCACTCCCTTTCAACTTCAGATGGAGGAGGACTACTGAAGGATAGTTGTATTACCCCCATTGCTTGCAGAGTATGAGGCACCGGCTAGGGAGAGGAGGAGGGCCTATACTGGTCTACGATATGTGCTTCTTAGAGTTAGAGCCCACGGACACTTAGAGTTTGATAGTTTGCATAACCTGAGGAAACTGATCCCTAGAAGTGTTAGGGATCAGATTCACTGAGATAGGGACATTGAGGCCAAGGTGACTACCCAAGCGGGCAAGAGAGAGAGGAGGAGGTTCGTCAGGCAGTCAATGGCCACCACTTTGATTAATTTTTTTTGATTGGTAGGCTGACAAAGCCGATCATTCTGACCTCATTATCCTTACCGATACCACCACTCACAGGAGGAGATCTCCAGTGGAGAGGCAGTTGGTGTCACCTACATTACACCATTCCACTCACCATCCACCTTTACTAGTTCAGGTTACACCATCTATAGTTCCTACCAAGTTCCATATGCCCCTATCTAGAGAGAGAGAGCCTCTCCTTTGGTGATCTGGCTATGACCCAAGGATCTCACTCAATCTACTCCACCCATTGAGGCGGAGCTCCCCAGCTCGACCTTCCATCTCAACAGTGGTGAAGAAGGAGTGGCAACCCAAAGTGTCTGGTCGCTCCACCATAGCAGTTAGAGGAGGAGAGGGGAGGGGATGCTGTGGTAGCCCCAATGATTGTTAAGTTAGTTAGGGAGAGTACTCCATGAATATATTTTTCAATGCATAGCTTCCACAACCCTCAACCTAGTAGTCAATCATCAGCCAGCCTATGTTCCAGTAGAGCAAGGTCGAGTAGATGACCATTCTTTGGATGAATTCTAGATGACTATATTATCGTGGTGTGGCAGATAGTTGGGGATGATCAGTTTGACCAAGAGGAGGGTAGACCAGAGTTTGAAGCTAATGAGGATGACATGTTAGATGACCTAGTAGAAGTACACATGGTTGATTCTTGAGGATCCCTATGTAGGGAGTAGCCTGGCCAAGAAGGCATTGTAGTTGAGGAGAGTGACACATCAGACTCAACTCAATGCCTTCTCCAACAAATCAAATAGAAATATGATCAGATTGAAAGTATAGAGAGAAGGGTAGAGGAGTTGATGGCAATAGTTCTAGCCTTATAGAACCAATCCCTAGTTTCACAACCTTCCCCTATGGAGTCTGATTGTGCTGAGCTAGGTCATACCCTAGATCATCCTAAGTGCACTCCCATGGATGATGACACTAGTAGTTTGCATAGGAAGGTCACCGATGGCACCTTCGTGCAAGAAAAGGCCATAAAATAGGTGGTGGAGTAGTAAGTGAAGGAAGCATTGGTGTAAGCCTGGGGGAGCTCATCTGTTCCAAAAGGTAGACCCTACTTGGAGAAATTTGATGTAGTTCAATGCCCCAAAGGGTTTGTGCAACCATCCTTTAAGATCTTTGATGGTAGTGAGAACCTAAGGCAGTACATAACACACTTTAGAGCTAGTTGTTACAATGTCAGTGGTAGTGACACACTTCTTTTCTGGTTATTTATCAGTAGCCTTTCATGGGTCGCATTTGATTGGTATGTTGAATTGTCCAATGGTTTTGTGATGTGGAGTTAGAGCATCTCTTCATTAAGAGATTTGTAGGAACTCAACAAAGGGTAATTATAGGGGACCTCATTGTAGAGAAGCAAAAGCCAAATGAGTCACTTGTTAATTATATTCTTAGATTGTGCAACCTAAATATGAAATGTAAACCACACCTACAAGAGCAGCATGCCATTAAGAATCTACTCAAGAATATCTATGGCCCCCACCTTCATGCAGAGAAAGCCAAGTTTCAAACAGAGACAAAGCCTTAAAGGTCTTCCTTGCCATGGATAAAGGGAAGCAGCCAACAAGAGCTTAGTTTGAGAGGCCTGGATTTCAATAGCCTCCACTACCGCCTCATCTTGTGCTACCTCGGTCGTCACAATGGCCATCACCACCACCACAACAACCTACCCAACATCGTTACCATTATCCACCTCTAGATAACTACTTTCTACCTACTCTTGCTAACAAATTAAATAAACCATACTCAGTCAAGAGGGAGGTAGTCAGGAAGATCTCCAAGAACTTCTTGAATAGGCCTAATTTTTAGCTACTTGAGCTTAAGAAGTCGAGAAAGTGGGCAGGAGTGATGATCCTAACTACTGCCCCTACCATCTCATGTTAGGCCAAGTCTTAGAGGATTGCATTACCTTCAAAGATTAGCTTGAGTGTAGTTACAAGTGAGGGGCTATAGTTATCTCTAAGGAATACTTAGTAGAACAACCATCTTGTTTCATTAGAGTAATACTTGGGGATGATTTAGATAATATTATTATATACAAATTTAGATAATATTATTATATACAAATTTAGATAATATTATTATATACAAATTTAGAGATTGATAAGTGCATGCATATCACAATCTCCTTAATTTTTTCCAATTCAACTTCTAGATAAATTTTTAGATATTTTATTAACTAGTATCTTTGGGCCATTATTTTGAAAGTGAATTGTAGATAAAACTTCAATTTATTTTCCATTCATTTATTTTCAAAGTATATTTCATAAGTTATAAACATAAATAACATTCATAATAGAGATAATATTGAAAGTAAGATCATGTAGCATATCTATCTCTTTAAGAAATAGCCTTTTCATATGAGATTCTTCTTATTATTTAGAATAATATAAGAAACGAGCTATCTTGAAAAGGAAATCTATTACTATGATAATGATATCATACTTTATAGTAGCCTTAGGTAATCACAACATAAAATTCAGAGATAATTTCTATTTAATTAAAGAAACACATTTTATAATTTTTATATAGTGGTCATAGCTTATTTATATAGTGGTAATTGGGTTTGATTAACTCAATTAACCCATTTAAGCTCAAAATCACCCAAGTCCAAAAAAATCAAATAAAATAAAAATTAAAATAAATTCAATCAAACCAAAATAATTAAATCAATGAAACAAAAAATGAACCCAAAAATAAATCTAGATGAGGTTCAAAGTGGTCAAATAGGTCATTTAACATAGAGTTGTATGCATGGGCCCCACCATATCAAAGGTTGAGAAATCATAATTTAGTTAAATTAAGCCATCCCGAGGCTCAAAACTATCAAATAAATATAACAAATCATAGATCTAAATAATTAATCTGAATATAAGCTCAATAGATCAAAGAGAATGAGTTAAATAACCATTTGACTCAATTAAGCTCAACTTAGCCTATTTAGATTAAAATAGGTAAGTTTGAACTCAAACCAAATTCTAATTTAAATTTAATGAAACTAATTAATCTGAATCATCACAAATAATCGATTGAATAAAATTAAACCTAATATAAATTCAAAAAGTGGTCATATAGGTTAGAAAACCCAACTTGACCCGTTTAGGTCAAATATGTCAAACTAGCCTAAAACACATCAAACCCAAATATGGCATGGGTCAATTGATCTATAAATAACTCAATGAATAATTAAGATGATTGCAAGCCTAAATATAAGCTCAATAGATCAAAGAGAATGATATTACTCTAAATTAAATCAAACCTAAATAGATAAATCTAAGCACTCAAACCTAAACCTTACTCAAGTGAGCATGAGTTTGACTCATAGCCCACTTTGGGCTTAGTTTAGGTAGCCAACCAATAACCTAAGGTGACGTGAAGTGGAGTTAAGTTGATGCGCAGCCATAATAAAAAAAAGAGGGGAATAAGAAAGGCTAAAGCACATGCACATGAAATTAAAGCTCCAATCCTTCCTCATGCCTCATCCATTCATTCTCTTAAGTCAAAGAAGGCAACATCACCAAGCCATTAGCCAAGTTATAAGGAGAGAGAGAGAGAGAGAAGAAGTGGCCATGAAAGTCAAAGATCTCCAAAAGATGAGATCTCACTTCTCCACCTTGCACATGGACATTATGATTCTCCCATTCCTCTTAAGACTTTTGGGGAGGTGAGCTATCTAACCATCAAATCCAGGTTGCAAAAGCTGTTACCACCTCCAACTCTATAATTAATGAAGCTCTCGGTCAACCACCAAAACTTGGGAAATCGAGCTAATGACACTTCCAACACGCCTAGGGATGGAGAGAGGGTGTTCACCCAAGTGTCTCAAGCTTGCCAGATCAACCAAACCCAATAGTAAGCAACAAGTGGTGGTGAGATGATTATAGGAGGCAATCCAATTATTCTCCATCAGGTTCAATTTAAAAAGTTCCCCCAATGCGCCCAAAATTAGCTCCGGCGAGGCAACCCGAAACCCATAACCCTCTCTTTTAAATGTTCATTCTTTATAAAGTGAAATTAAATTTCATTGTGATACATATATATAGTTCCTAGCATGAATATTAATCAATTTGTAATTAAAATCATGCAAAATTATAGCTTGAATCATTGGATTTAACTTTCTAGAAGAGGACGACCCTCGATTCTCACCAACAAGAATTGGGAAGCAATCAGAGCCATCTGTTCCTTCTTTTTGAAATGGACAGTCATGCTTGTGCTTGATGAAATTGGCTTTAAAACCCTCCAAAATCGGGATCATCCCATCTTCGATGGGAACCTATTCATGTATTTTCTCTATCACTTGACATGGGGCCCAAGTGGATCTCACGTGGACCAATCTATGGTTGAAACAAGGAAAGGACCGCTCAGTCAGCATTGATTGGCAATGTAAAAAATTCAAAAATTTTGAATTTAAAAAATGCTAAAAAATGCATAAAACTTCAAAATTTTATTAAAAATAAAATACTCAACCAAAAAAGTGAAAATAAAGGCTTGTTGGATTCAACTTTTCAAGAAGAATCGAAGAAACCTAAAAGACTCAATTTCAGTTAAATATTTTGGGATTAATTTGAGTTTGATTTAAAATTAAATTAGTTTAATTAATCCCAAAATATTTATCAAATTGTTCTAAAATTTTCAGGGATTGAAATCTAGGCTACAACACACATACTCTAAAAATTTCAAGTATAAATAATGAGTGGATTAAAAGTTATTAGATTTCAAAGTTCAAATACCTAAATTAATGAAATAATTAATTACAATTCAAGAAAATTAAGAAAGATCATCAAAAGCTCAAACCATTATAAATAACTCCAATGAAAATTATAAAAACATTAAAATCCTCTAAAACTCACTAAACCCCAAAATCACCTAATTAGGTGATTAAGTGAATTAATTAATTCACTTAAATAGGTTAAAGTTTGAAAAATCATAATAAGTCAAATAAAAATCAAAGAAATCCAAGTAAACCCTCTCTAGATTTTTCTTCTAGAGCAAAATCTAAGAAAATTCAAATCCCCATTAATTCTCAATATTTTAGATTTAATTTGAGTTTTATTAGAAATATTAAAACCTTAATTACACCTAAAATACATATTTGATTGGGATGAAATCTTGAGAAAGTGAAATTGGTAATGAAATCCACTTCTCATAAAAGGTTCAAAGTAAAATGACTTCTAAATTAATAGATATAAAATTTTGAAATCGTAGGATAATTTAAATTTAATAATAATAAAAAATTATGAAAATTATAAAAATTTATAAAACCAATTTACAATATTTTCAATAACATCAGAGGACCTAGGAAAATTTCCTAAGCCATCTAATGTTGTTAAAACTGCAAAATTATATACTTAAGATCTAATAAGGCATTAAGATCAAAATTAATTGAATTTATTATTGCTAAAAAAAACCTATAATAAATTAAATATCAAGTCATAAATTATAGATAAATTAAGATTTAAAATTTCATTAAATCAAGCTCTAAAACACAACTTGAAGTTGAACCAAACTAATCTTACACCTAATTAAATATAAATTTAATTGAAGTAATTATATAGAACTCAACAAAGTTTTAATTGAGCTTTAGATTAAACTTTACCAAATTAATTTAAACCATCAAACATTAATTAGAATATTTATTAAACAAGTAAATCAAATCAATTTAAATTAAATCTCAACTAAAATTAACTAATTAACTTGAATCAGTCAATCAAATTTTAACTGTCTTAATCAAACACAATCAGTACATAATCAATTATATTTGATTTAATTAGTGATTAAGCTTTGATCAAATAAATCATTTAGCTAGCCTTTAGTTAAGATGAATTTAGTTAATTATCAAAGCAAAATTTAATCATCTAACTAGTTAATCATTCAATTAAGTTAAAGTTCAATAACCGTTAACTCAACCATGATTAAATAAACTATTGTGTTCAACAACCATTTTTATTTTTTATAATAAATGTTAAACAATAATTAATCAAAAATACTCATACATATCAATCTAAATTGTCCATTCAGTCAAATAGGTTTGAACACGACCATAACCTAGTCCAAATGATTCTAGAACAATATGAAATCATATTGGGCACAAGCGAGTGCTATTCGAATGATTAATTTAAATTTGGACAAATTTTATTTTTGAGAGGTATTTTAGTAATTTTAGATGACTAACTATTTTGGTAACATCAATCTTCCTAATTCAAGAAATAAGCTTGATTGGAAGGTTAATTTATTTTAATGTTAAACTTTCGTCATTCCAAAAACACAAGTTTAATAGTTATTGAGAGACAGATGGAGAAAAAACTCGCGATGTTTGTTTCCTTTTACTACTTCTGTTTTTTGTTCATTAAGATTTCTTTTTGTGGTTCTGGTACTATTTGATCGATTTTGAGTACATTAATGGGTTTTCGAATTTTGATGGATGGATACTAGGGGAGAAGCGAAAAAGGTTCCCTTTCTTTTCCACCTTTTGACTTGATATTGTGTTTTGTTTCATCCATTGATTTTGGTTAAATGTTGTGATATTTGATTCTTATGTTCTATTTCTTTTTTTTTTTTGGTAACAAAATATTAATCATACCATAAGCAAATATATAGATATATATATACACACACATAATATAAGAATCTTTCAAATAGTACAGCATTTATGCTGAGATCGATACAAATTAGAAGTATATGTAGGTAGACTAAGAAAAAGAATTATAAGCCAATATAAAATGAATTGTATTACCAGGCGTGCAGTCTTAAAACTATTAAGCAAAAAAAAAAAAAACATATACTATATTTAAAACTTACAAAAACCCTTGTATTATATTTTGCAAGAAAAATAACCAACATGAACATCGAACCAATCCTTGACAATTTAAGAACAAAAGCTTAAGAACTGTGAAACAAAAACAATCAATCAATAAGGATAAGCAATGTCAAATGAGATAAAATCTACCACAAAAATCTGCTTAATAACACATTAGACCAAAGAAATCTAACCACTTAAGGGCACCAATCCCCAAAAGAAATGCAGAAAGACACAATAACGGATTGAACAGAATGCAATATCAAATCAAAAGGCAATAAGAAGTTACTTCTTCCACTCCTCCCTTATTAGCAACAAATTAGAAAACCGATACACAATTTCCTGGCAATTATCCTGTAGTGATAATTAGGCATCTTGCTGATTTGGTTTACTAGAAGGCCTTGGCATTGAGCAATCGATCATGGCCATTGGATCAATTCAAAAAAAAGTAGAAGATAGTTAGGATTTCTTTTATAGGCACACTTCGAATCCCTTCATATAAAGATTGTGCATCCACACATGAGAGACAATGGCAGTGAATCAAGAAACCTTGTCGTTTTCTCTTTTGATGCAGAATAAACTTCTCTTTATTATCCTCACAATTACAACAATAGGAAGTGCATTATGTTTAAAAGCATATAAATCAAGATGAAATAAATAAGAATTCAATGGCTAAATTACATAAAATATCCAACAAGAATAAAAAAATCTTTAAATTCTTGATAGCAATGATCATCTTATAAATTAAGCTATAGCATTATCAGGGATAGTTAAATAATCACAAAAACCCTAGGAAAGGACAACAACAAAAAGGAAGCTTATTTGTGTATCAGAAACAGAGAAAATGACACTATTTCTTGATTCATCACAATTGCCTCTCGAACATGGATGAACAACCTTTGTTTGGCTGCAGAGATGAGAAAACAGGAAGGGATTCAATGTGTGCCTTTAAAAAACTCTAACTATGTGGCTTGTATTTTTTGGGAAGAGATCCGACATCCCTCTTCGATTAATCGATGCTATAAGATTTTTTTTTAAATGAAAAAATAGCTTGAGCTGACTTTAATAAAACTACTTTGAACTAAAGTTACTAAATTGCTTCTTCCAAAAATACTATAAATAGGCCATCATTGATATCTTTAAGAGGAGAGATTGAGTTGAGAGCTTAATTTAAAGTTGTGAAGATAGCTTTGACAACCGCTAGCATCGATCGACCACAATCAAAGATTGTTATAGGCTTTTATTTTCTCCATGTTGTTGTTGCTTGAACTTTCTACCTTGTAATCACATCTTCTCCAATGAAAGAGAATAGTGAAATCATGTAATTCTAATTATATGGTGGACTATTTTGCCTAGGCGATGCTCTGATTTTTTTTCTTTTATTGAATTTCTTCATATAAAAAATTTTGTTGTCTTTATTTATGTGTGCTTAAGATATTTCTATAAGCTAAGATTTATTTTCTCTACCATTGAGAATTTCCTAGCATGTAATAATTTTGTATAAAATCAAGCATCAAAATGAAAATTTGTTATGAGTATGATGGTTTCACTCTAAATTGAATCTTCGACAATAATTGGTGTCTCAAACACCAACAACTTCATCAAAATCCCAATGATATCTTCAACTCTCCCAAAACTAGTGACAACCATCTAAAGATTCTAGCTTGTTTAGACCTACGAGGAGGTGGCTAGGAGGTAGGGTTTTTATTGTATTTTGACTTAAACCACTATTTTAATAAAAAAATAATTAAAGGCATAGTATGTAGTTGTCCCCCAACCCCCCTTCCTTCCATCCCTCTTATATAAATAAAGATAATATTTTATATTTAACATTTGCTTATTTATTATATCTTTGTTCATAAGTTTGTACTATAGTTATATTTATAATCTTATTGTTATTTGTTATTGCTTGCTATTATTTGGTTGATTTCATTATTTGTGGTTAAGATTTAATAATAGGGAGGTTTTCTAGAAGATATTAAAATTGTAATAATTACAAAACATATAAGATACAAATGGAAACAATAAATAAACAAAATACACAATTGTGGGCTCCAAAAATTCGCCACCGACCTCTCGATAATATTTTAATTACTTGAAGAGAGATGATTTAGATGTCAATTTTTTGGGAAGAGGGAATAGTAGATAAGACACCGAGATTTCACCCTCATTTTGTGAGAACTTTTGATCTGGTTCCAGGTTTCTTAAAGCAAGCCCCTATAGTTATTATCTCCCAATAAGTGAGGAGAACTTTCAATTAAGAAAATCGCTTAATGCATAGCGAAGAAAAGATATGGAGCTTGAATTGAGATTATGAAATTCATCATTTTAAACCGATGGTTGGGGAATGATGATGTGCCCGATCCCATGGTTTCATATCCCCTAGTCTACTTAGAGGAGGTAGTCCCAACGGCCGAAAGATTCTCATCAACAACACATGGGTTACGCCATCCAAGAAATCCTTGGTGTGTTGTCTGGGAGAGCCTTAAGTCTACCTACAAGAGTTGTTTGTCCTATTAAGTATCTATGATTCACAACTCAAATGTAGAGCTATTGGGGAGATACACGATCATGATCGTAATATCATGGAGTGGCCAAACCACCGATCGAGGACTCGGGTTCTAACTACTTTTCATGGAGCCTATTGGCCAAGCCACGGTTAGAACACGCGTCCTTACCCATGAGATTGAGAGTGAACATAGTAGAACATTTGATTTGACATTGCTCTTTTGTGAGCTAGAGTTTTCTTAATTTGTCAAGCAATAGTTGGTGGATGGATTGAGTTTGATTTAAGTTTTTAGTGATAGAGTTTCATTTAAGGAGTTTTTAGATTGCTACTTAATTTGATTTGGATTATTGATTAATTTGAATATATTTAAGCGCTTTAGATCCTGTCAACTCTATTTAGCTACTAACAGAAAATTAGATCTACTATCACCGCCGATATTTCACTCATTTGAAACTCTTATTATAGGTTTTTAGGTTTTGTTAATCCGAATCCAGTCCTAAGACTAAACCAGGAAGCAACCAGTGAAGCATCCTCAGACACCTGAATTTAAGCATTCAATATAGTGTCGGGGACCATGCGGATGTATTTAAGAATTATCTTAATTAATGCCTTATGTTCACTTGTACAATGTGTTGCGAATCCGGTGGCTTGGAAGATGTTATGAATTAATTTAATATCTTATTAGATTTTTTAGATTAATATTTAATTGATTCCAATTTAGCATGTGCAGCCTTTTCAGACATTAAAATTTGCACTTGAAATCTCTATGTCTGAGCACATGCAGGTGTTTATAACTTAGATAATTTCATCTAATTAGTGATTTTGTTGATTTTGAGAGTCATAAATTAGAATGAAGTTCCTTAATTTTTGTATTGAAGGGAAGCTCTTTCATTCGTACAGTATTTAGTTTAGTGTCTCCTTCTGCCTGCTTGTACAAAGAATTGCAGATCCGACGATGAAGAAGATATTTCGATTTAGATTGTAGTTTAAAATATTACTTGCACTTAGTTTACTTGTTGATTTTTTGTAATTCTCCCAATTTGATTATGTTCAATCTACATCACTTTTGATAAGTTATACCGATTTTAGTGTTGATTGCTTTAGCCCTACTTATGCTTATTAGAGCATAATAATCACATCTATATTCTTATAAGAGTTATTAAACCTAATTTGGATTCATCTCAAGACTTTAAGTTTCTTGTAAGTTTATTATGAGATTAGCATTAGTCATCCCTCCAAATTCCAATTAAAGCTTGTTTAATTTTGAAAATTTTGTAAGAAAAGAGAACTCACTTTATCGCTTTAATTTAAGATGTAGAGAATTACAATTAAAGTCTGTGAGTTTAATATTAGCCTCCCCCAGATTTCACATAGATTTTAAATGAATGTTCTATTCTTTTCAAAATTTTCGTTAAAGGCTCCCCCCCATTTTTTCTTTTTTGACGCTTTTAGTTTAAAATTAGCTGCAGGTTTTCTTACTTAGCATTCTTAAGTCAGTTCATTTCATTCTCTTTTTTTTTCTAAGTTAAAAGATTTGATGCAATTTTAGCGACCTCCGATCATCCATGTAGGGTCGATCGGGTGTTTTGGCTTACTACGCCTGCATTGAGCAAGCGGTCTTCAGACCAATCGAGTTTTATTTAGTCACACCCTCTTGAGCACGACGAGACCTTCAGAACTGAAATAAGACATACAATGCAATATATATTCACCCCCCCTTTTTTAATATGTCTAGAAATTAGACAAAATTTTGACAAGATTTCCCAAGGAGACATTTAACAGTTGGCTTACGACGTGTTGAGTAAGCAAGTAGTGTCTTGCACACCAGCTTTCATTCATCATGTCCCTGAATAACGAGGTCTTCAAACCAAATAAAGAAACAAAACATATATATAACATATATATATATATATATATATATATATATATATATATATATATATATATATATATATATATATATATATATATATATATATATATATATATATATATATATATATATATATATATATATCCACATTCATAGATCACACATGTTCCGTATTTTGATGTGCAATGCTGCGAATTAATGCAATATACAATCTGTAATGCGAGTGAGATGCTGAAACTAAAAGAAGAATTCATTGATGATGTTCTTCTCCTTTGCGTGAAGTGAAAATGGGAAAAGCTAAAGCGAGACAAAATCAAAAAAGAATTCGCTTATTGACGATGTTCTTTCCCAGTTTGCGGTGAAGCAAAAATGGGAACGCTAAAGCCAGGGGTGTAACGTCGAAAATCGAAAGAAGAATTCGCCTATTGACGATGTTCTTCTCCAATTTGTGGCGAAACGAAAATGGGACGGGATGGCTAAAGCGAGGAATGCGACGCCGAAAATCAAAAGAAGAATTCACCTCTTTACGATGTTCCATTACGGGGAAAGAAGTGTGGAGGAAATAAGGTTTATGAATAGCATAATGCGAATGAAAAGTAGTCGCAAAAAAAGGGTCGCTGCCATGGTTTTACTTCAGATGGAACCGGTCCCGAGGAAGTGGGAAGGTCGGCTGACGGTCGATCGATCGACTGGTCGATGGGTGAACTGAATGGGGCGCGATGAGGGTAGGCGAGGGAGGAGGGACGAGCCTGCTGGTGCACGACCTGAGGCTGGATGCGCAACGGGTCGCTGCAGCAGGCGGATCGCATGACGAGTAAGTGAATGAAGGGATCAGCGACGGGTTAACTGTAAACATGCCTGTGTCGGCTCGCGGGCCGAGGCGATGAGTGGGCTTTCGCGATGGGAGCACGCGGTAAGGCGATTCTACGATGATGCATGGAAGGAGGTGGACGAGGGCAAGAGCAATGGAAATTAAGAGAGCCGAGGAAAAATTAATTGTGTTCTCCGTTTCCAATGAGAGAGGGAATGCCGGGGGGGGAAGAAGGGAAACTGCCGGGAAATGAGAATAATGGGGAGGAAGCAATTTTTTTCCTTTCCTTTTTCTTTTTGTTTATTTCCAGCCAAACCAAAAATAGAGGGAACGGTTGAGCATAGGGGAGGGTAATTTAGGGATTTTAAATAAATTTTAAATAAATTTAAATTGATTAAACAGTTTTAATGTGGATTTCATGTAGGTAAATATACATAATCAATATATATATTAATGGATGGTAATTTTTATTACGCAATGGCAAATTTCACGATTGGAGGCCATTTGGTTCAAACATCAAATTGAGTCCTTAAAAATGCATCACCGCTTTTCACGCTCGATTTTCACATAGACTCCTTTGAATTGAGTGTGAATTATCTTACTTGATAAAGTTCAATGTTTCAAAGCCAATGACATGATCAATTTCATGAACGGAGGTCGTTTGATTCTCATCAGTGCCTCCTGACCTCGATATGCATGTTGATGACCCGAACGCTTGATCGGTTGCTCATCAAGTCATACAATATTTATATCTTGACCAATTTTGATATTCTAAACATGATGGCGAAGTCCGTTGGTCGATCGGAGGTCATTTGGATTAATTTTGGCAATGTCTAGAATATTCAAACCTTGATTTGCGCGCTACCACTTCTGATTATTTGACATTTGCACAGACTATTCTAAATTGAGCACATATACTTTTATTTGATAGATTTTGATATTTTAAAGCTAACGATATAATCAATATTATGAATGGGGTTGGGCGGTTTATGCCTCAACTTTCGATATGCGTGCAAGCATGTTGACGACTTGAGCGCTTGATCAGTTGATTATTAAGTTGTGCAATATTTATATCCCCAATTTTCAACATTCGAATGCACGATAAAGTTCGCCATTAGAGATTGTTTGACCATTATTTTCAAAGACAGTGCATTTCAGATTGCGGCCGCCATTGATTATTCGACATTAGCACAGACTCATCCGAATTAAGCTTGAATAGTCTCATTTGATCATTTTTGATATTTTAAAGCTAACGGTGTGATCAATTTCATGAACTGAGTTCGTTCAGATATCTTCGTAGCTTCTCGACTCTGATCTGCATGTCAACACACTAATAGCTAGAGCACTTAATCGATTGATCGTTAGATTTTGCAGTATTTATATTTTGATTGATTTTGACATTCTGAGTGCAATGACAAAGTTTGTTCATCGATCGGAGGTCATTTTAGCCATTTTTGATGATTTCTAGTACATTTTGAGCCTGATTTGTTCACTATCGCTTCCGAAGTCCGTCGAATTAGACTTGTGGGCTTGACTCGACTTATGACACGTATGTGGAGGTCAACAAATGCCCCCCATCAAATGTGATTCACGCATGGAGTGAGTCACATTTGTTGATTGACCGTCCATAGAACTTGGATCATTTATACTGATGCATACTAGCTTTGATGATTTGCCATTAGTATCTTTTATCATGCTAAACACAAATGACGATAATTGAATTGACTTGTCGGATAGATAAGAGTTCTTGCATCATCTACCATCTCCAATAGCTTTGTTAATTTATGTCAGATTTGATTCCTGATCATGCTTCATGCTTTGGGTTTGATGAAAGAATTGGTGCTTGTTTTGATGAAGGACTCGCTAGGAATCGGTTTATCTGCTTAATTTGAAATTCTTTTTGCCTAGCTTTGAGCCCCACTTGATGAAGGAATGACCGATTTGTCCTTATTGACTTGTCGAAGTGTATGCACCATGAACCTGTGTGCTTGCTACTTATTCATTGAAGGGTACATATGACATGCCTTTTGGCTTATATAAGATCAATGTTGAGTTATTAGTCTAGCAACATGTGTTTTAACAGACTGAATAATCATAAAATTTCTTTCGTTCGACCATCGACTTTGTATGAACTATGAAATTGCTTCCTCAGCCCTGTGCTTTCTACTTTGACGGACTTGATGAGAAGATATGATTTGATCTATGCTTTGAGCTTGATTAGATCATTTGAGAATAAATTGAGATATCACCTTACGGGTAATATATAGATTGATTTGAGGTAGCCCTGAATTGAGTGTTTCCTCAGGTTTCCTTGATCTATCGATCAAGTAGAGAGATCCCTTGGATACTGGTTGCTTGTAATCACTGATCCGGTTTAAGATTGAACAACTATCATCATTGGATTGATGAGGGGCTCTTTCACTACTACTTTTCTTTGGCTTGAGTGAGAGGCCGAACTCGGCCATATTTTGGCTTGTTGAGTTCGACCTTTAGAACATACTCGAGTCTTTGACTTAAGCTATAGTGGGTTTGTTATTCATCAGGCGAACGGGGCTCTTTCACTTTTCAGTTGTTTAGGAGAGCAACTCGGCCATTTGTGAGCTTGTTGATTTTGACCTTTAGAACCCATCCGTGTCCTATAACTCAGGATGTAGAGGTTGATGTTTCTAACTCCTGATTGAAGCTTCAAATCGAGAGTTCTTCTAACTTCATCTCTTGAATTTGACAAATCTCGGAGATAATTTTCTTGACATTTAGGGTTATCCTTTCATGCATAGAAATAGATTCATTTTGTTCTGCAAGACTAAACTTAAGTAATAATTATGGATATATCCAGATTTTTAAAAGCTCGATGTCAACTTGAATAAGAATATATTTTAGGAACTCGTCTTATACCACGACGTCAACTCAAATAAACTTAACATAAACTTAAAAATGCCCCCTATCTTGCAGGGAGAATTCTAAAGTATATTTAGGAGAATTTTCAAGATGAAAATACACAAATACATCAATATTTGAATTGATAAACTCTAAAGGGGATTTTAACATACAACATTGATTTCAATTCATGTATATATAAATATCCAAAATGCCCCTATGTGTAGAGAATTTTCACGAAAATCTTTTTCATCTTGAGTAAGTATATTTATTCAGGGATCTCGGCATGAAGCACGATGTCTAACCTAAATAGATATACTAAAAAATTCTCCTATCTTGAGAGGATTTCTTATACCTTGAGAATGTTGTAAGTATACTTTTTCAAGTATCGACCATTAATTGGCGGCATTGGTCTTTCACCATTTAGGTCGATGAGTTGGTATGCCCCTTGGTATACTTTTCAATGACAAAAGGGCCTTCGTCGGCTCAATTTGCCACCAAATTTTTGATTGGGGATAATTGGTCTTCAAAGACCGGACCAATTTTCCTTTTGGAATGTCGATACACCGTGAAAAGCCCTAGACATTTCTGCTCAATAGACTTCTAGATTTTGATGAGCTTATAATTTAACTTCATCAAGTGCATCAAGTTCCTTCTTTCTTAGACGAGCATTTTGATCTTCAGTTAGGTTGTATTAGATGGCTACTCTAAGTGAGGGTAACTCAACTTCAAGCGGAAGAACTGCTTTAGTTCTAAATACTAATCAATAGAGGGCTTTAGGCATCTTGTAAGTAGTGACACGCCCATAGAGCCTCTACTAGCTTGGTATGCCATTCTCTTATTTTTAGTGAGGATCTTCTTGAGCAATTTGACTAATGTCTTGTTGAAGGCCTTCGTCAAATCATTTGCTCTTAGATTATATATTGAAGAGTATCGCCAATCGATTTTATGTCGATCAACGAATCTATAAATCTTTGTACTTTTGAAAGTTGTGCCATTATCAGAAATTATTCGGCGCAACACTCCAAATCTATAGACCATATTATACATAAAGAAGTTAATCACTCTATCAGCACTAACTTTTTAAATGGGGTAGCTTCAGCCCACTTAGAGAAATAGTCAGTCACTGCTAGGATGAAGCATGTCCACAATGGATTAATGTCTAATTACATGTGCCCCAACATTGAATGACCAAGATGTTTATTGGGTGTAATGGATTTGGAGGTTGATGGAAGAGATTCCCATGTACACATGACATGACACTCTTAGCATGATTAATATAGTCTCTCACCATAGATGGCCAATAATAACCCATCCTATTGATCTTTACTGCCATCTTAGGACCTGACTAATATGCACCAGAAAGTCCTTCATGAACTTCAACCATCACTTCGCTAGCTTCATCTACACCTAGGCAACGTAGCCACATTTGCTCAAATGATCTACGATATAAAGTGTTGTTGACCAAAGCATAGCGTAGCATTCCTTTTTCGATTTAAGCTGCCAGTGATTTATTATTTGGCAATTTACCTTCTTTAAAGTAGTCGATGAAGGCTTACCTCCAATCACGACTCTTCTACAACAAAGGCTTCACACTACTTTTCCGAGGCAATGTCATTCTTAGCTCTTCTTGGTATAGTTCCATGTTGATTTTGAGGAGTATGAGAGCATCTTCCTTTTCCATTTGATAAGCCGCCTTTGCTTGATCAAGACTCGAGTTAGTGTGATATTTCCGCTTCATTAGCTTGAGAACTCACTTGTGATAGAAAGCTAACTCAAGCTTGTTGATTCTATAGATGATTGATAATTGCTAAGAATCGCCAAAAAATATGCAAGTTTTGAATGCCTATGAAAATAGCTTCTTCAAGACTCGCCACTAATGCTTCATATTCATTATTATTAGTTCTTCTTGCCAATCCATATGATCTCATTATCCCTCCTTCTTGTGTTATGAAGATGATGCTGATTCCCGCTCTTGCTCTTAGGAAATTTAGATGTTGGACTTGTTTGATCAATAAGGCTCCATCAAAATATATTTCTCAAATTTACAATTTTTCTCTTTATGAGCATAATTTAATCATTAGGCAAATCGTTATTAAGGGAAGAGTCCGTAGGGATAGGATGTGCAGCTAGAAAATCTGCCAAGACTTGCCCCATCATTGCTTTCTACAGAACATATGTAATATCAAATTATAACAATTGCCCATCTTGCTGCTTTAAATCCAATCCGATCATATCAAGTACTTCAGCAGATCAATCCTTAAGATGAGGGTAATCTTGTGAGATAACATATAATGATGAAGCTTTTGGATTGTAAAGATCAATGCTAAATGTTCTCGTTAAGAGTATCTCATTTTGCTCCAATCAGCCTCCGACTGATATAATAAAGAGCATTTTCTTTGCTTTTTTTCATTGTGTCAATAACGCCCAAGGGACTCTTCTAATGCAGCTGTGTATAGAATGAGGGGCTTTCCGGGAGTAAGCACTGCAAGGATTGATGGATTTAACATGTAGCTTTTAATGCTATTGAAGGCTTCTTGGCACTCCTTATCCCACTTGAATGGAGCATCCTTCTTCCTTAACCTTGTAAATGGTTGACAGCATCCTGATAAGTTTGATATAAATTAACGGATGAATGCAAGCTGTCCTTGTAAAGAATGGAGCTGATGCAAACTCTTCAGTGGAGGAATCTCCATGATTGCCTTAATTTTAGCAGGATCAATTTCAATACCTCTGTGACGTACAATATACCCCAGGAATTTTCTGGAGGATACCCCGAATGCACATTTTAGAGGATTCTCTCTAGTACAATTCTCAAGTCTTCAAAGTGGTTTTCACGAATTAAACTTTTCACCTCCAAATCATCGACATAACATTCCACCTTTTGATGAATCAACTCATCAAAAATACGTGTCATGGCTATTTGGTACATAGCTCCAGCATTTTTCAGGCCAAAAGGTATGATCGTGTAGCAGTTGATGCCAATAGGTGTTCTGAATGATGTATGTTTTTCATCTTCAGGTGCCATTTTGATTTGGTTGTATCCTGACGATCCATCCATGAATGAGAACATGTCATATTTGGAAGTGTTGTCCACCAATAGTTCTGATATTGGAAGCGAAAATTCATCTTTTGGGCACACCTTATTTAGGTCCCGAAAGTCAATACAGAGATGAATTTGATCATTCTTCTTTCTAACTGGGACAATGCTATCTAATCTGTGATACTTCCGTCCTCAAGGTAGCCGCTGATCGCCTTCTTTTTTTTTGCAATTACTATTTTTCAATCTCTAATTTCATTTGTCTAGAGCTTGCTGTGTTGCATTTGGTTTAATTAGTTTATGAACCGCTACATTAGGGGGCATTTCGAGATATGTCGCAAAAGCAATCTCTGAATTCATAAAGTAGCATTTTTAGCTCTTCAACTTTCTCATCAGGAAGAATGGCATTAATGAAAGCTGGATGGGGATCATCCTCAGCCCCTAAGTTGCCTTTTTTAAGTTCATCCATAGTAGTTATTTGTCCACCATCTTCAAGTACTTCAGGTGCAAGCTTGACTTCTACTTCTTCATCATTTTAAAGAAGAATTTCATGAGAATCATCTTCTTCATCACTATGAGCCTCGATCTCAGCTTCTATTATATTATAATAGGCTCTATCTTGATGAGATTTGAGATGAACCCCTTTTAGTGATAAACATATCACTTCTGGGATGCTTGAGGACTTCTTTGGCTCCACATCTTGTTAAAGACTTGAGTCCTATGTTTAGTAGTTCCCATATGAATTCCAAAGCTATGCATCATTCTTCATAATTTTGTGGATAGTATATTGGTATTCTTGTTGGTATTATCTTATTAGAACTTTTATATGAGTGTGTCAAAATCAAAATCTTGAGATGCCTGATTTAAAATAGAGTTCCTATTCCGCCACTCTCACTCAACGATGACACATAGAATGTTATCAATTTGTTAATATTATGAACCTCCAATGGACTGGTTTCTTTGAAGCACTGCTGAGGGATGGGTATAATTTTGAGTGAGTTATCTAACTCTACCAAGTGAGCTATCCTCCTTGATGCAATAATCTAAACTCTATTTTCATAAGTAGATTCAAGATCATAATCTGAATCAGAATCACTTATTTTATACTATGCTTTTCTTGAAAGCTTATAAATTCCCTTAGGTTTGACAGGAATGTCTTCTCCTTCTTCTATGTTTCTTCCCAAATGAGGAACTGATTTTCCTGACTTAGGTGCAAAATCAAGAGCTTTAGGGAGAGTCAGCATTGCCTTCCTTCTCCCACGTTCTGCTCTTTCACTTTATAAAATTGCTTTGTACTTCCTGAAGTGGATGCTACCGCTTCAAGCAGCTCTATTAGCTTAGGCTCTTTGAGGATGAAATATTTTGCATCTTTATAAATCTTTATTTCATTAACGGAGAATGGTTGTAGGTTACCAAGAATTCTGAATTCTTCTCCATCTTTCAGATACTTCATACATTGATGCATAGTTGATGGGACCATGCCATACTCATGCAGCCATGGCTGGCTTAAGAGAGAGCTCTAAATGATGTATCGACATCGATTACATGGAACTTGGCTTCTGTATATAAATCCCTGAACTTGAGTGGGAGAATAAAAGAACCCAGAGTTTTCTGCCCCTTTTCATTGAATCCATGAATCATCAATTTATCTCTTCAAATATGTTGGATATCGAGTGATAATCCTCTTTAGACTCATAAGGTTGATAGAAGAACCTGGATCAATCAATATTCAATTGATCGAGATGCCATCACTCTCTGTAGTAACATAAAGATGATGATTATGATCTGCTGATCCCAGTATAAAATCTTCTTCAAAAAATGTGATTACTCGGAGATCTTGAGTTTGCAATGCTTCAGTCATACATTTTTCAGCAAAGTAAGCTTCATAACTCTCTTGATTTTTGACGTATCAAGGTTTCTGAGATCTTTTGACATCAAGAGAGCCTCGCATTACAAGTTGCGTGGATCTTTATCGTGTGATAGAATATTATAATCTATCTCTCGCTGATTTAGGCTTTATCCTAAGATTTTGGGAATAATATCATTATTGACTTCAATTTGTTTGCTTTTATTTGCATTTCCTACTTTGAAGGTGGTAAGACTTTATCACTTCTCAACTAACTTGAACCACCTTATCTTTATTCTGAAGAGGTAGTTTCTTCAAATTCCCTTCTTATTCTAAAGATTGGCCAAAAGGGCTAAATTCATTTTCAAGGTCATACGCTTCATACGATGATATCGATGAGTCTAATTCTTCTCCATCGCATGTTGATTTTCAGTCATTAAAAAAATTGAGACATTAGCTCCTTAGGCTGTTCTTGCTTTCCTGATAAAAATTTTGACGGGTTGGTCGAGTCTGTCTGACTCCCCTTGTCATTTTGGAGTAACTGATGAAGAAGAATATCTGACATCACCTAGATGACTAGGCATGTCTCTACTGGACAAGATTCACCATTATCTTCTTCATATGATTCTATAATACGAAGTTTAGGCATGAAGTCTACAAGCCTAAATGGTTGTCTTGCCGGTTGGTGATACTCCTCTAGATTGTTAATAATCTTTTGATTTGCAGTTCTATTCTTGATCTTCCTTTTCTTAGCCAACTTCTTTGATTTATGAAGTTCCAGATTTAGTAGACTACTTCTCATGATCTAAGTAGCCATATCGTAATGCCACTAAGAAGCCCAAATACTTGGTTTAGGCATCTCTCTAAGTCCAATATAGGTTCAAATGGTGATTTTCACTTAACACTAAGGATCTTTTTAGTCGCATCTTCACGCTTTTTGGAGTCTACGCTTGCCATTCTTCGCCTCAATTGATTTCTCTTTTGTTTGTCTTTGCCGGATGATAGGACGAATCATCCTCAGATTCTTTTGGGTTGACTAGAACATTTGATAGTGTAAATTCACCTTTCGATACTTCCTTTCTAGCCAATCTTTGAAGACATACAGTTTTAATATGACCAATCATCCAATGATAGGGACAAGAATTTGGATTGTTGACTTGATCAACTTCTTCGTGCCTTTAATTTCTAAATGAGACCGACTTTGACTGCTTGCCGAAATAATTTAGCCACACTGTCCCTTCTAAAGGAATATTCTTTGTTTATCTTTTTCCTTAAGAGATGGTCTCATCTCATCATCCCCACTCAGAAAAAAAGGTTTGTCGCTATTGCCAAGTATGGGATTAGAATATGGCTTCTTTCCCTTATCATCATTGTATATTAGATGCTTTCCTTTATTATATATATGCCATTTGAGCTATAGAAGTCGCATGAATTTCATTTCTTCTTGAGTCTAAAGGTTTTTCTTTGCTTATTTGCAAGACTTATGGAGGTTCAACTTTTCAAATTTAGCCACCCTATTGAAAAGTCCTGAATGTTGCAATCGATGTCATGCATAGAAATGGTGCCATTTTATCATCCATATTGCCCATTAGTAATTGGATCGCATATCTTCTTCCAAATGTTTCTTTCATACTCATGCACCAATGACTTATGAATTTTGTCACTGACTCATCTTTCCTCCTTTTCAGCAAAGCAATGTCAGCAATTATGATTTTGTCGGTTGCACTGGTGAACCTCTTCACGAATATAGTCTCTAATTCAGCAATGGTTTTAACTGAATCATTTAACAATTTTGTATACCTGAAATCGAAGTCGCTATTAACAAATGACAAGAGCAAAGGCAACGCTCCCTCCTGTTACACAAGTAGCCTTAAATATGGCTGATATATTTTCGATTACCAAAGCCCACTAAAGTATTAAATGTCGATCGAGTAACCTTCTGCACGACTTGGTCATATTCAGCTGGGTAAGGGCCACCCTTACTCACCAGCTTTTCACCCTGCTCTGAGGCTATGACTACCTTTATCTTTTCATTGATTATCATTTCTAGTTGAGCATTTGTTATCGTTCTAAGTGTGCTAGCCAGATTTTGAATTATCGACTGGAGAAGTAGTAGGTTAACCTCGTTCCTCGCTTCATGCGTAGCGTAATCGTAGAGCTTGAGGTACCTGGTGTGGTATAGAAGTTGTATTATTAGCTCGTTGATTAATAGCGTGTGCGACTTGATGTGATATTCTTCTGCAATATCTCCATCATGATATTCATTTGTACCATCATATCATTCATTTTGGTACCAAGCTGTGCAATCTCCTTATTTTTAACCTCTATTTGACACTGCATTTCTCTTTGCTCTCTAGCTAGCATCATGGCATTAATCAGTACAGGCTCTTCTTCTTATTGTATTTTCTGTTGTTGTTCTATTCCTTGCTCATTTTTAGGGGGAGAACTTGACTGTCCTTCTCTTTGTGCATTTATAGAGGTAGAGGTTGCTAGGGCTGTACAATGATGTTGATTATAAAAGTGTGTACTGTGATCATTTCTAGTTCAATCATATAGCAACTTTGACACCCATGATCTCTTTCTCATTCTGGTCTTCTTCTTCTTCATCTTCAGCAAAGATCAAAGATTCACTCTTTATTTGCTTCTATGAAGACTCTTCTTCATAAGCGTCAAATTCAGGTTCAGATTCCCTGAATTTGCGTTGCTGTTGATGTTGCTGGGCGGGGAGTTTATCTATATCTCTGACCATATAGACAACTTCCACTTCCATAGAATCTTCTTCATTATTTTCCTCTTTCACATGAATTTTTGATCGATGTTTCCAATGGATCTCTAGTTTAATGTGTGGAACAACCACTTCTTATTAAAAGGACCACGATCAACGCCAACCTTCTATTGGGTGGGCCGATGACGATGGGATCCCTAGAGGATTCTCCAGGGTGTCGACCATCATATCTTTCATCAATGATATCATTTCTTTTGGGTATCCACTTATGATGAGTTGATTTTGAGGCAGATTTCTGAGTATATGTATCAGATGTCACACATCTTCTATTACTCAAAGTTTAATTATGGGGCCTTGGCCACCATATTTGCTTATCCTTTCGTCAGACTTTCGATTCTTGGACATGAGGTCTAAGTGTCATGCTCGATGCTCACCCTGCGAAGCATACTGGGCTCGCTGGCCAGTTATCAGAAGAGATGACAACTTTCTTGGTAAAGCTTCAGTATTTTCCATCACCATAGGCCTCTGAAATATTCTTTTCATTAGGCCTCTATCCCTGGCTACTTTGAGAGCTTTATGTATCCTGCGCAGTGTTGTCTCCTGGTGGTGGAGCTTGACATGGTTGGTTCCGAGCTTTATTTTGCCAAGAGAGCTATTCCTTTTTACCCACTTCAGATTATCAAAGTTATTCTGGTAGAATACTCACTGACGATTGTTTTGTTCACTAGGTCATTCAAAAGGGACCTGTTGAATCCTCAACTTAGTGTTTCTCCTTCTTCTCTATCTTCTAATTAATTTGCTTCCTCATGAGGAAGCTTCATGATCATGCTTTCCGGGTACAAAAGGTTCAATCGGTGCAGCAGCTGTACTACGAGGAATTAAAAATGTAGTTTTCTCACTTATGATTCTTTTCGTCACGGGGGCTTCAGATTGACCTAGCCTTTTGAAAACTAAAGTTCTCTGTCGGGAGAACTCCTTGATAGCAGTTGGCTATTGAACTGGTTGGCGCACATGGCTAGTAAGAGCTTTAGTAACTTGAGGCCTTCCAGCATGGCCAATTCAGGAGTTGCAGTTACGATAGCTAAGAAGTTCAAGCTACCAAATTGAATGATAGCCCCGACATCTCATGTGTTGATGATGGCATTGGCTAAGTAGATGTTCGCATCACGACCTAGCTGAATGGTGAAAAGAGTTCTTTGTAGATCCATTTCTTTAAAAGTGAAAGATGGGAATTAGTAATTAACAATTATTATTTCACCCCATACTTTCAAGATGTAGAGGTACTACAGAACAAATAATGGTGTAATAAAGATATACTCTAATGATTCATTCTACATGTATTCACCGAATTTATTACACACTTAAATCATCATTTTGTTTTGAATTTTCAAAAAACTTTATTGCTACTATAGCACATATATGACTAGCCAAAGATGGAAAGAGAATCTTGTCCCCACCGGAGTCGCCAGAAATCTGTGGGCTCCGAAAATTCACCACAATCTCTCGATAATATTTTGATTAATCAAGAGAGAGTGATGATTTAAATGTTGGTAATTTTCGTAAGGCATATAATAGTAGATAAGACACTACTCGTGAGATTTCACCCTCATTTTGCAAGGACTTAGATCTAGTTAGGTTTCATAGGTGCAAGCCCCTATAGTTAATTACCCCTCACAATAAGTGACAGAGAACTTTCAATTATGGTTAGTCATTAGATCGCTTAATGTGTAGCGTATAGTAGCATCATATGGAGCTTTAGAATTTAGATTATGAAATTCATTTCAACTTAAATCGGATAGTTGGGGGAATGATGATGTGCCCGATCTAGATCCCATGGTTCTCATCGTGGCAAGTCTACTACTTGTCGGAGGAGGTAGACGATGAAGGATCCTCATCAGCAACACATGGGTTATGTCGTCCAAGATAACTTTGTAGACCTGGGGTGGTGTAAGAGAGGCTTAAGTCTACTAGCAGAGGGTTGTTTGTCTATCAAGTATACCCATGATTCACAACTCAAAGCGAGCCATTGGGGAGCATCTGACTACGTTGTGATCATAATATAATGGGTGGGCCAAACCACTCGATCGGAGGACTCGGTCATAGCGCTTCATGGAGCCTGTAGCCAAGCCGCGAGACACTGGGGCCGTCTCGGTGAGATTGATTGAGAGTGAACATAGCATAACACTTGATTTGATATTGACTCCTTTGTGACTTAGAGTTTTCTTAATTTGTCACACCCGATAAATATTTGCAGAAGGTGGATGGATTGAGTTTGATTTAACTTTTTAGTGATAGAGTTTTATTTAAGCAGTTTTTAGATTGCTACTTAATTTGATTTGAAAAATTGATTAATTTGAATATATTTAAGAGCTTTAGATTCTCTCAACTCTATTTAGCTGTTAACAAAAGATTAGATCTACAGTCACCTAACAGAATCAGGTTCTCAGATATTTCACTCATTTGAAATACTTATCATAGTCTTTTAGGTTTTGTTAACGGACCCAATCTAAGACTAAGCAGACGCAGCGGCATCCTAAACTTGAATTTAAGCATTCAGCATAGTGTGGGGGCCCATGCGAGTTTATTTAAGAATTGTCTTAATTAATGCCTTCTTTTGTGTATTTGAATCACGGTTGGAAGACATTATGTAAATTAATTTAATATCTTATTAGATTTTTTTAGATTAATATTTAATTGATTCTAATTTAGCCTGCGTAACCTTTTCTGACATTAAAATTTGCACTTAAAATCTTTATGTCCGATCACATGCAGATATTTATAAATTAGATAATTTCATATAATTAGTGATTTCGTTGATTTTGAGAGTCATAATTTAGAATGAAGTTCCTTAATTTTTGTATTGAAGGAAGCTCTTTCATTTATAATATTTAGTTTAGTGTCACTTACTGCTTGTAGAATTGCGTTGGCGAAGAAGGTATTTCTATTTATATTGTAGTTTAAAATATTACTTGCACTTAGTTTACTTGTTGAGTTTTTGTAATTCTCCCAATTTGATTATGTTTAATCTGCATCAGTTTTGATAAGCTATGCCGATTTTTAGTGTTTATTGTTTTAGCCCTACTTATCTTATTAGCTAGCATAGTAATCACTTTCATATTCGTATAAGAGTTATTAAACCTAATTTGGATCCATCTTGACTTTAAGTTTATTATAAGTTTATTATGAGTTTAGCATTAATTCCCCAAATTCCAATTAAAGCTTATTTAATTTTGAGAAATTTGAAAAGAGAACTCTTTATCACTTTAATTTTAGAGAATTACAATTAAAGTTTGTGAGTTTTAGCCTCTTTCAAATTTTACTTAGATTTAAAATGAATGTTCTATTCTTTCCAACATTATCTTTAAAGGCTCCTCTTTTTCTTGTTTCTTTTAGTTTAAAATTAGTTGTAGGTTTCTTACTTTCTTCTTCAGTTCATTTCATTCTCCCTTTTTTCTAAGTCAGATTTGACACAATTTTAGCGACCTCGTGTCATGTTTGCATTAGTTTTATTTTACTCAGACTGTTGGCGTGCGAGCGGTGTCTTGTGACACCACAGCTGATTTTTTTATCTCGTCGCGCCCTCTTGAGCACAATGAGGCCTTCATACCTGAAATAAGACATATAATATAATATATATTTATCCCCTTTTTTTTTCTAAGCCTAGAAATTAGACAAAATTTTGGCAGCATTTCATCTAGGGGAGCAACATCTAACGAGTGTACGTATGCTCTGGTGAGTGAAGTGTAGTCGTGCATGTAATTTTTCATCTCGTCGTGAGCAGAGTTCAAACCTGAAAAAACATGAATATATATATATATATATATATATATATATATATATATATATATATATATATATATATATATATATATATATATATATATTTATCCATTCACACAGATCACATGTTCGTTTTTTTGACACAAATGCTTGGCAAAGGCAGGGGTTAGGTATGCAATTGAGAATGTGCGAGGCGACGTCGAACCGAAGAAGAATTAAACTTGTTGACGATGTTCTTCCCGGTTTGACAAAATGGGAAAAGCTGAGGTCAAATGCGATCGAAAGAAGAATTCGCCTGTTAACAATGTTCTTCCTTGGTTTGCGGCGAGTGAAAATGGGAAGGCTAAAGTGAGGGGTGCGACGCCGGAAATCGAAAGAAGAATTCGCCTGTTGATGATGTTCTTCCCTGTTTGCAGCAAAGCGAAAATGGGACGGGATGACTAAAGCGAGAATCGAGAAATTGAAAAGAAAAATTAATATCTTGATGATTCTTCCGGTTCTGTGAAGTGAAAAGTGGAAGGGTTATGTGGAAAGGTTGTGTAGGTTACCTGAGCGATGGAAGCAGTCTGAAACAAAAGCCATGCATAAAGGTTGTCACTGATTTCTGAGCTTGGTGTGGAATAAGGGCCGAGGCTGAGGAAAAGGAGGTGCCTGAGGCTGACATCCAACAGTTCAGCACCGGCGGCTGTCTGGCAACATGGCGGAGTGGATCGCAGTCAGTCTGAGGTTGGCGGATCTGTGGCGTATCGTGTCTGTGGAAGGATCCTGGAAGGTCAGATTTTAAACAGGTTAGTGCGGCCACAAGCTGGCCGGAGGTGGGGCGTCAGGTCGAGCTTGCGATCTTGCCGAGCGATATGCGTCTCGGAGAATAGGGGAGAAAAATGGGAATAATGGAAAGCATTTTTTACTTTCCTTTTCTTTTTTTTAATATCCAAAATAGGAGGGAACAATTGAGCATGAGGGAGAGTAATTTAGGAATTTTAAATAAATTTTAAATTGATTAAACAGTTTTAATATAGATTTTGAGCCGCTAAATGTACATAATCAATATATATATCAATTGAAGGTAATTTCAATGTTCTGAACGCAATGATTCAGTCCGTTTCACGATCGGAGGCCATTTGGTTCAAGTCGACGTCAAATTGAGTCCATTTCAGCTCAAAATACGCATCGTCGCTTTTGATCACTCGATTTTCGGACAGACTCATCCGAATTGAGTACGAACAATCTTACTTGATAAATTTTGATATTTCGAAGCCAATGGCCTGATTAATTTTACGAACGGAGGTCGTTTGATCCTCGTCGATGCCTACTGACCTCGATATGCGTGTAAGCGCGTTGACCACCCAAGCTCTTGATCGGTTGCTCATCAAGTCATGCAATATTTATATCCTGACCAATTTCGATGTTCTGAACGCGATGACGAAGTCCGTTCGTCGATCAGAGGTCATTTGGATTGATTTTGGCAACATCTAGTGTATTTCAGCCTCGATTTGCGCCCTACCACTTATGATTATTCGACATTTGCACAGACTCGTCCGAATTGAGCGAGAATAGTCTCATTTGATAGTTTTTGATGCTTCAAAGCTAACGGCTCAATCAATTTCATGAACGGGGGTCGTTTGTCTTACATCGATGTCTCCTGACTTCGATGTAGGTGCAAGAATGTTGACGACTCGAGCGCTTGATAAGTTGATCATTAAGTTGTGCAATATTTATATCTTGACCAATTTCAATATTCTGAATGCGACAGCGAAATCCATTCGTCGATCGAAGGTCGTTTCGACCATTTTCAGAGACGTCCAGTGCATTTCAGCCTCGATTTGCGCTGCTGATTATTCGACATTGGCACAGACTCGTCCGAATTAAGCGTGAATAGTCTCATTTGATCATTTTCGATGTTTTGAAGCTAACGGATGATCAATTTCATGAACTGAGTCGTTGGGCCGTCATGCGACTTCGACTTCGATGTATCGACACACGATAGCTTCGATAAATCGATTGATCGTTAGATTTTGCAATATATATTTTGATCCAATTTCCGTTTAACGCCCGGCAGCGAAGTCGTTTCGAGAAAGGTCGTTCGACCATTTTCGGTGACATCCAGTACATTTTGAGTCCCGATTTGCGCACTATCGCTTCCGAAGACCGTCGAATTAGACTTATGGGTTTGACTTGACTTATGACACGTATGTGGAGGTCAACAATAATGTCCTTTGAGATTGAGTCATTGAAATATATAGCAATAGATTTAGAAAACCTTCTATTAGATCTTGGATTATGCATTCCAATTTGTAAGTTTGATCCAAATGTTTGAGACCAAATTCATTGAATATGTTTTACAAAGAGGTTTTGTTAGCCACATAATCATTATTTTTTGAAAAGAAATTTTAGGTGCAAAGAAAGATGATTAAATCTTATTTAATTCGATAAATAATATTAATAAATAGAGTATAGTGTCTCTTAAAATAAAGTATATTGTTCATACCATTACTTTTTTAAAAGATCAAGCCAAAGAAAAGATGATGATGGGGGTGTTTAACATGAAGAGATTTTCAAACTAGAACAAAATAAATCAATTTAAACATCATTTTGGTGGCTCCAACATTGCTCATATTAGTGCAAGTCTAAATTGAGAGGACTCATTGAAACAAACGTGGCATATAATTTTACTTTATAAAATAATCTGATTGAACTACAATTGAATACATAATTGTATAAATGCTTCAATTGATTTAATTTAATTATATTGATATTATAGTTTAAAGCATTCATATTTCATTCTTTTTAAATATAAAACTATTCATATAATAAATTTGTC